>OZ021704.1:25680643-25700643 GCA_963978555.1 Galerucella nymphaeae
AGGAAAAAGGTATTTATATCTTAAGAGGTTTAGACATAAAGTAAATTCGGTATAACAATAACCCTCCTAGATAAAGGAAAAAGAATATTATGAGAGACTAAACTACTTAGTCGCTGAAAAGAAAGAACATTAGTTTTACTTCCTGAGAAGATTAAAATAACCAAAAATAAAACCTTCCTGGAAATAGAACAAATGATAAGGTATTATAAATAAACTATTCAATGCTGAAGAAAAGAAAGAAATACCTAAGATCAAAATGTAAATTTAAAGATTAAACAAAATATTATTTACACAATAAGACCTTCCTGGAAAATAAGACAAAGGATTATCAGAACAAACACTTTGCCGCTGGAAGAAATATTTAAGATTAAATAAAATTCAGAAATGTTATCTATAAAATAAAGCCTTCCTAAAAGAAAGAAACAAATGATTATAATAAATAGACACTTTGTTGCTAGAAAAAAAAAAGGAGTTTTAAAGTAAATATAAAGTAGGCTTATATGAAATAATCTTCCTGAAATACAAACAAATACTACTACATTTAAACACTCTTATTGCTAAAGGAAAAAAGGAAATAAAGCAAATGTATATACCTCTCTCCTGGAATTAAAGAAGCAATTATTATTCCTAACAAAGAAAATAATCAAAATTCGGAAAAAAAAGATATTAAATATTAATAAACAAAAATATATATATATACATAGACGTCCTGAAAGAAGAAACGGTTATTAAATCAAACAATGATAATAGTATAGATATCCCTGAAATAGAACAATTATTAGTAAACTTACAACCCCTAGAAAAGAAACAGTTATTAAAATTTAAATAATCACTACAGCGTAGATATCTCTGAAAATAAACAGTCGTTAATACACTTATACGTTACGGTATGTATACGCCTGGCTCTGGATAGCGGTGAAATAAAACACAAGTTTCGAAAAAAACTCAATCGCCGTTGAACAGCCAAGATCTATCTTGAAAGTCAGAGTTTTACATGCGAGATGCTACTCTAACTCGAAATTTAGAAATGGACTGCGATACTGTTGCCGATCGGCACGCGTATTTATACCTATTGGCGCAGTTCACCTGACCAATAGGGATTCGTTCCTGGTGGTACTTCCTAGTACACACCGGTCGTGGTTTTTTCCCGGTTACTGTGACGTCACGGGTATTGCCCGAATTGCTGACGTCACACCACGTATTTCCCCAATTAATTTTGGATTTTTCCAAAATTAATTATATTTTTCCCGAACTCTGACTTTCCCGTTTATGACACCCCCCCGCTTCGGAGATCGTGGCTGGTCGGTGGCGATTGTCTTTATTCACAAAAAAAATTTTTACAGTTTAAGGCATGCATGAACAATAGAAAAAAAAACGATTACAAATAATACTATATCTAAATTATTGTCAATGGTGTGTCTTTTGTCTCACGCACAGGGGAAAAAAGGTATGGGCGCACAGGGGCACTTCACTGTTCGCGATTCACTCCCGGAGGTCTCGTCTTTCTGGGGGGGCTGGTCGCAAGTCATCGATGTGAATGGGTTGGGTTGATCCGTCTTCCTTCGTGACTTCGTAGGTGTGGTTCCCTATCCTTCTTCTGATGGTGAATGGTCCTGTCCATGTTGGTCCGAAATTCCCTTTGACGTGGTTCCTGGTTAGGACTGCGTCTCCTTCCTCGAATCTTATTGGTCTTGGTTCCATCTCGGGTAGTAGATTCCTTGCGTAGATCGTTGCTCGTCGTTTAGCGGCTTCTATCCTCTCTTCTCGGGTTTGAGTGGGTCGCTGGTCTGCTTCTTCTTCTGGTCTCCTGGGATCGTATCCTAGGAGAAGTTGGGCTGGGGTAGTCTGGGTAGCGGCGTTGGCTCTGGTTCTGAGACTAAAAATGGCGTCGGAGAGGTATTGTTCCCACCTATTGTCATCTGGAGTCCTTGCTTTGGCTCGCAGAATTTTCTTAAGCTCCTGCACTCGTCGTTCTACTGGGTTGGCTCGTTGGTGGTAGATAGGAGAGAATTCCTGTGCAATATGATGCTGTGTCAGGAATCTCTCCCATGCGTCTCCTCTGAATTGGGCACCGTTGTCCGTGATCACCTTTTTTGGATACCCCCATCTATGACAGATTTCTTCTCTGAAAAATTCTACTGCGTGGGTGCTCTTTGCACTGGGGACGCATCTGTGTTCTACCCAGTGACTGAAGGTATCTGTCGCTAAAAGAATGAATCTGTTTTTCCGTCCTCTGGAAGGTGGGTAGGGTCCAAGGATGTCGAAGGATACGGTGTGCCATGGTGTCTGTGGTAGGCGGACTTGGACTGGAGCTGCTGGTTGGCGGGCTGCTGCTTTTGTGGTTGCGCATGTTATACAGGAGCGGACATGGTTGCGGACATCTGCGCGGGAACTGGGCCAGTAGTATCGCCTCCTGATTGCTCTCAAGGTTTCTTCCTGTCCAGGATGATTGGCGGTCTCGGAGTCGTGGTATTGTTCTAGCACTTCTTGGCGAAAACGACGTGGTACTACCGTTGTTTTGATGTCCGGAGTTGGGGTATAGAAGATGACGTTGTTCTCGACGGAAAATTGTTCCAGGATTTCCCTCTCCACTGTGCTTTGGGGTCCGTCTTCCTCAATGCGTTGACGGCGTTGCCGGAATCTGATCATCCCTTCGTGGGTCCTGTGGGAGAATTGGATTTTTTCTTCCAACGTAGCTCCTGGTGGGGGTCTATCCTCTGGTGGGTCCAAGTCGTCATCTAAGATGCAGAGAAGGGGAAAGTCTTCTTTGTCTTCTTGCAGTGGGGGGGTTGGCCATGCTATGCGGTCCACATCGTCGTCTTCGTCCTGATTGGGTTGGATATTGTTCTCTGGGGGGTTGCGAGACAGGTGGTCCGGGAGTTGATTCAATCTTCCGGGGATGTGTTTTACTTCGAAGGTGAACTCCTGCAGGAGGAGGGCCCATCGAGTCAGCTTGGCCTTGTCTGCTTTGAATTTGTGAAGCCAGGTGAGGGCTCGGCTATCCGTGTAGAGGGTGAAGGGGTGGTCCAGAAGGAAGTGGCGGAATTTCTTGAATGCCCAGACAACTGCTAGGCATTCCGTCTCGTTGACGTGGTACTTCCTCTCTGCTGGGCTGAGCTTGGCACTGGCATAAGCTATGATTCTCCTGTTGTCCGGATCTCCTTGAAACAGCACTGCTCCCATCCCTTTTGCGGAAGCATCCGTCTGGATGCTGAAGGGAAGGTTAGGATCTGGCCTGGAGAGTCTCAAGGGTTGTGCGATCTTCTGCTTGATTTCCTGGAAGGCATTCTCTGCTTCTGGCGTCCACTTGAATCTTCTCCCTTGTTTCATCAGGTCCGTTAGTGGGCTGACGAGTTCTGCGAAACTTGGTACGTATTTTCGTAGCCAGCTTGCTGTTCCTATGAAGGACCGCATCTGTCTGATGGACCTTGGTTGGGTGAATCCTTCGATTTTTTCTTGGTGCCTGCTCAGGGGGTAGGTTGCGTCGGCGGTGACTCGATGTCCAAGGTATTCTAGCTCTGGTACTGCAAACCGGCATTTCCTCAGGGAAATCCACAGGCCATGGGCTCGAAGGCGCTCTAGGACGAGGTGGAGATGTCCGATATGCTCTTCCAGGGTCTCGGAGTAGACTATAATGTCATCCATATAGACCTTAATGCACCGGTCTACTAGGCCGGCTAGGACTGCTGTCACTAGCTTTTGGAAGGCTGCTGGTCCATTCTTCAGTCCGAATGGCATGACCTTGAATTCGAAGGCTGAACCGTCTGGTAGAGTGAAGGCGGTGTATTTCCTGGATGCTGGCTCCATGGGAATCTGCCAGAATCCGCTTTTAAGGTCCAAAGATGTAAAGACCTTAGCGGTTCCTAGCTCCCTGACGGTCTCGTGGATGGGTGGTAACTGTGAGACTTCATCAATGGTGATGGAGTTCAGCTTCCGATAGTCTACGCAGAACCTTGGTTTGCCATCTTTCTTGGTCACGATGACAATCGGACTGTTGTATGCAGATCGGCTGGGCTGAATGACACCTGCGGCTAGCATCTCCTCGACCTCCTGGTAGATGAGCTTCTTTTTCTCCGGGGAATATTTGTAGGGGCGGACATTTACTGGTTTCTCCGAAGTTAGTTGAATCCGCATGGAGGTGGCGTCTGTTGTGGGTTGGCGTAGATGATCGTCGAAGATATCCTTGAAGTCCCGTAGGAGGCGGTTGATGTCGTCCCGGGCTTCAGGGGTTGTTTGGTCCTCCTCGAGGATGGCGTGGGGCGCTCCACTTTGCTGCTTTCCTGGCTTCCTCCAAAATAGGGTGTGGCGGCGGGTGGTACCGGCGTAGAGACATCTGCGAGGAAAGTCCATCAGGACTTTCTGGTCTTGCAGCCATGGTATCCCTAAAATCATATCATAATGTAAGTATGGTAAAACTCTAAAATTGGAAGTGAAGGTCCAGTCTGGTGTGAGGATCACCAACTCAGCTGTCCCCGGGCTCTTAATCGTTTTGCCGTCGCAAGCAAGTTGAACCTCAGTGCAGTCCTTGGTGACGTCGGTCACCAATGAAGTGTCACAGAAGTTTGACGTCGCTCCGGTGTCAACAAGTGCTGACACAAGACGTCCATTAACTTCTACTTCAAGGACTGGCAAATTGGTCATCTTTGCCTTTTCGCAGGCCGGACTAAGAACCGCGAACAGGGGTTGGTGATCTGTTGGTATTTTTTCTTCTAGTAGGCGCCCCGTCGGTCGTTTCCCGACGGCCGTTGTGTTGATTGGCTTCGTCTGGTCTGGTCTGGCCTGGTCTGTGGTTCCTCGCGTCTTTCTGCGGGTCTGCGCCATGGTGATGGTCCACGTCTTGGGGGTGACCTGCGTCTGGGTGATGGTTCTCGCCTTGGAGGTGACCTACGTCTGGGTGGTGATGGTCCTCGCCTCCAAGGGGCTGTTGCCTGGGGTCTATCTTCCCTTTTCCGGATGGGTCCCTGTCTCTCGTAGGAGAGGTCCTTCTCGATGTCGCTGCAGACCTGTAGCAGCTCTTCCATGGTGGTTGGCGGGGTGCTCCTCAGATGTCGTCTGATTTGTGGAAGAAGCTGATCCACAATCGTTCGACATTTAACGACTTCTGGAAGGGTAAGGTGGAGTCTGTCTGCCAGTGCCGATTTTTTCATGATAAATTCTGTCACTGGCTCGCCGGAACGCTGAAAATTTCCAAAAAATGAGGCAGTCAGTCTTGCTAAGATTGCGGGGCTATTAAAATGATTTTGTAATTGCAATGCCAGGAAAGTGAACCCAATGTTTTCCTGGTTGAACGCATGAGACCATGATCTGGCCTCCCCTCGGAGTTGTTGTTGGAGCAGTTCTCTCCACTGCTCTCTGGGGATGTTGGCTTCCGTTGCGAAGTCTTCTAGGCGCACAAGGAAGGTCTCGGGGTTTTCACTATCCTTTCCTGCGAAGGTGGGTGGCTGGCGATCCCATCTGGTTCTCGTGGATCTTTGCTGCTGCGTGGCTAGCAGCTGCAAGGCTTCGGCAATCATTCGCATTGGATCCCTGCTGCTCGGGGTCGTGGGCTCTGTCGTCCTGCTGGATGACGTGGTCCCTAAAACATGTTGGGCGCCATATTGTGAATTGCTATGTGTTGGTTCCTCCCTAGGGATGGTCACGGAGCTGGACACACCTGGGCTGAATCTTACAGTCCGGATAGGTGTCAGCAGATGCTCCGTGACGTCGCTAAGGCCCTCGGAGAGGTCGTCAAGTGTGAGATGTCCTTCCATCTAAAAATATTACAATAGTATGAAACGGACTATAATTGAAAAACTATAGTTTTACCAGTCTAGGTAAAGGAGAATAAAGATTCAGAGTTGTGCGAAAAGAAATTAAAATTATACAAATTACAATGAGCTCTGCTGGAAGAGAACTTAGAAATTATATTTTCCTGTAATAAATAATTTAAAATTATAGTTTAAATAACAGGGGATAAATAATATCATACACAATCACAGGGATTTACAGTAAATAGGAAAAAGGTATTTATATCTTAAGAGGTTTAGACATAAAGTAAATTCGGTATAACAATAACCCTCCTAGATAAAGGAAAAAGAATATTATGAGAGACTAAACTACTTAGTCGCTGAAAAGAAAGAACATTAGTTTTACTTCCTGAGAAGATTAAAATAACCAAAAATAAAACCTTCCTGGAAATAGAACAAATGATAAGGTATTATAAATAAACTATTCAATGCTGAAGAAAAGAAAGAAATACCTAAGATCAAAATGTAAATTTAAAGATTAAACAAAATATTATTTACACAATAAGACCTTCCTGGAAAATAAGACAAAGGATTATCAGAACAAACACTTTGCCGCTGGAAGAAATATTTAAGATTAAATAAAATTCAGAAATGTTATCTATAAAATAAAGCCTTCCTAAAAGAAAGAAACAAATGATTATAATAAATAGACACTTTGTTGCTAGAAAAAAAAAAGGAGTTTTAAAGTAAATATAAAGTAGGCTTATATGAAATAATCTTCCTGAAATACAAACAAATACTACTACATTTAAACACTCTTATTGCTAAAGGAAAAAAGGAAATAAAGCAAATGTATATACCTCTCTCCTGGAATTAAAGAAGCAATTATTATTCCTAACAAAGAAAATAATCAAAATTCGGAAAAAAAAGATATTAAATATTAATAAACAAAAATATATATATATACATAGACGTCCTGAAAGAAGAAACGGTTATTAAATCAAACAATGATAATAGTATAGATATCCCTGAAATAGAACAATTATTAGTAAACTTACAACCCCTAGAAAAGAAACAGTTATTAAAATTTAAATAATCACTACAGCGTAGATATCTCTGAAAATAAACAGTCGTTAATACACTTATACGTTACGGTATGTATACGCCTGGCTCTGGATAGCGGTGAAATAAAACACAAGTTTCGAAAAAAACTCAATCGCCGTTGAACAGCCAAGATCTATCTTGAAAGTCAGAGTTTTACATGCGAGATGCTACTCTAACTCGAAATTTAGAAATGGACTGCGATACTGTTGCCGATCGGCACGCGTATTTATACCTATTGGCGCAGTTCACCTGACCAATAGGGATTCGTTCCTGGTGGTACTTCCTAGTACACACCGGTCGTGGTTTTTTCCCGGTTACTGTGACGTCACGGGTATTGCCCGAATTGCTGACGTCACACCACGTATTTCCCCAATTAATTTTGGATTTTTCCAAAATTAATTATATTTTTCCCGAACTCTGACTTTCCCGTTTATGACACATTTGTATTGAGAAAATAGTTAGTCTTATTCAGTACGTAGTAGTTACTGTACGCATATTCTATTTATTTCTAATAGAGTTGTTGTCGATAAATTTTTGTGCAAAACAACGACATGGCAGATACAGATAATCAGCCTTCCGCAACATCTGCAGCTTCTGCGTCCAATTCACCACAGGCTTCTTCGTCGCCAGTTAAAAAGGAAAAGAAAGCAAAAAATCCTAGAACTAAACCGTCCCATCCACCAACTTCAGAAATGGTAAACAATGCGATTAAAGGTTTAAAAGAACGTGGAGGTTCTTCTCTTCAAGCTATAAAGAAATACATCGCTGCCAATTATAAAGTAGACGCAGAAAAAGTAGCACCGTTCATCAAGAAATATTTAAAAGCATCCGTCGTTTCAGGTTCATTGGTACAAACGAAAGGTAAAGGAGCATCGGGATCCTTTAAATTAGCATCGACTACTTCGACGGGAGGTGGCTCTGTCAAACCAAGTACAAGTGAAAAGAAGAAAACTGCGAGTGTTGGGAAAGCCAAGAAAGTAGCTACAGCTAAAAAAAGCGTGGCGGCGGCTGGTACTGCAGATAAGCCTAAAATGGTAAAAAAACCTGTCAAAGGAAAAAAAGCGACCACTGCAGCTTCATTAAAGGTGACAACGACAACAGTGCAGGCGGCCGAAAAGAGAGTCGTTAAAACTAAAAAAAGTGATAAAAAGACGTCTTCAAAAGCAGCAGCCGCTTCAAATACCGCAACTAGCGCCTCGTCCGACATTAAAACAAAAAGTCCTACAAAAGCAAAGAAATCTAATAAGGGAAGTCCGACGAAAAAACCAAGAGCACCAAAGCCAAAAACCGCTAAAGCTACGAGCAGTTCTCCGAAATCGAGAAAAGCAGCTTCTCCTAAAAAAAGAAAATAAAATGGAACTTTTTTTATTAATAAAAAAGTGGCATAAGTATTATGGGACGAAATTTCCCAAAAAAAAATATTTTGCATCATATTATCATCGGCATTAACAAATGGCCCTTTTCAGGGCCACAATTTACATTGTTTTATTTGTGAAAATACTTTCCACTTACTCAGCTCAATATTATGATCCGTATCTCGAGTTTGATTTCCATCGCATGAACAGATGAAAAATTCATTTATAATTTTAGCCGTTACACTAGGGATCGTTCATTATTTTAAAAATTATTCATTCATATCCATTGATATTTTTCTTTTTTCTTATTTATGAGAGTTGTTTTTCAAAGCAGAAGTAAAATTTGTGGTTCTGAAAAGAACCGTTTTTTCCCACTCTGTCGTCGTCAAATTGTGTACATCTACAAATAAGTATATTTAAGCACGTTCTCCACGAATTCTTCTAGCCAATTGAATATCTTTTGGCATAATAGTAACCCGTTTAGCATGAATTGCGCAAAGATTGGTATCTTCAAAGAGACCTACTAGGTAAGCTTCACTGGCTTCTTGAAGGGCCATAACCGCAGAACTTTGAAAACGCAAATCCGTTTTAAAATCCTGTGCAATTTCACGAACTAATCGTTGAAAAGGCAATTTTCTTATGAGTAATTCGGTACTTTTTTGATAACGTCTTATTTCACGAAGAGCAACAGTACCAGGCCTATAACGATGAGGTTTTTTTACGCCTCCCGTTGCTGGTGCACTCTTACGAGCGGCCTTCGTTGCTAACTGTTTACGTGGAGCTTTTCCTCCAGTTGATTTTCTAGCCGTTTGCTTGGTTCGAGCCATTTTTATTTTCAATATAATATATTCTAACTGTATATCTAACGATTAACTCGGAATATTACAAACATACACGCGCACAGGATGTTTTTAAAGAAATAAACGCTACAAATTTCCGAACTAATATTTATAGGATATCATTACGTACGACTCGATTATGATTGGCAGAAATGGTTGGAATGGGAGGTGCTTAAAAGTTAACAAAACCCCAGTCCACGACCAGCTGGAAATCAGTATTTTGAAATCGTTCAAAGTAAAGTGTCGTTAATACGTTATCACGTTTTTTTTAGAGTTGAAATATAAAAATGACTGGACGTGGCAAAGGTGGTAAGGGATTGGGAAAAGGGGGTGCAAAACGTCACCGTAAAGTTTTACGTGATAATATTCAAGGTATCACTAAACCTGCTATAAGAAGATTGGCTAGACGTGGAGGAGTAAAACGTATATCGGGTTTAATTTACGAAGAAACTCGTGGAGTGTTGAAGGTGTTTTTGGAAAATGTTATCAGAGATGCCGTAACATATACCGAACATGCTAAAAGGAAAACTGTAACCGCCATGGACGTGGTGTATGCTTTAAAACGTCAAGGCCGTACTTTATACGGTTTTGGTGGTTAATTTCATTTATTTTATGATATATTAATAGAAAGTCCATGGAAATATGTAATGTATATGCTAATAGAAAACGGTTCTTTTCAGAACCACAATATTTTATTTTTATTATGAAAATATTATGACTTCGACATATTATGTAATATCCTACCTAACAAGTAATCGAAGAAAAAAATCAGTGAATGGCGTAAATAAGAAAAGAGGGAAATGAAGAAATGAAAAAAAAAATGTTATACACTTCATGTTTCTTTAATGTCGGAACAAGTAAAATTATCTGTTTTATTTATTATATTTCTACTTTCGTCGGTACTAGAAAAATATTTATATACATATATATTTATTATGTAGGTAGGTAGCTACTAACACCAACATAAAAAGATATAATATATTGATAATTATTAATATCGATATTTCATAAATAAAAAATGAATTGTGGCCCTTAAAAGGGCCGGTAGTAAGGGTAGGTAATTTTAGAAAATTGTTAATATAGAATTAAGCCTTCTTTTCAGTTTTTTTCGGTAAAAGTACAGCTTGAATATTCGGAAGTACACCACCTTGTGCGATAGTAACTCCAGACAATAATTTGTTCAATTCCTCATCATTTCTGATGGCTAACTGTAAATGCCTAGGAATTATACGTGTTTTTTTATTATCTCTCGCTGCATTTCCTGCCAATTCCAATACTTCAGCAGCCAAATATTCCATAACGGCTGCCAAATATACAGGAGCTCCAGCACCAACTCTTTCTGCATAATTTCCTTTTCTTAACAGACGGTGTATACGTCCCACTGGAAACTGTAGTCCTGCACGATTTGATCGGGACTTTGCCTTTCCCTTAACTTTACCGCCTTTGCCGCGTCCTGACATATTATTTATTTTATTATCTTGTATATAATCACACGTAAAATGGATTCAAAGCGACTCGCCAAAACAGACTGTTTTAAAATACGGGTCTACCTTAGACTTTATACCAAAGAGCCCCACCAATCACATTACAGCGAATAAGCGAATGTAAGAGGGAGGAGCCTAATGAAACTACACAGTCCTATATATATATATACGGTGCTACGTAAAAACTAGTTAGTCAGTCAGTTTTAGCTGGTGTTAGATTGTTTTTCACACGATACGACGTTACGTTATTTTAGTGTATTTCAATAAGTAAAATGCCACCAAAAGCAAGCGGAAAAGCCGCTAAAAAGGCTGGTAAAGCACAAAAAAATATCTCAAAAGCCGACAAAAAAAAGAAAAGGAGGAGGAAGGAGAGTTATGCCATCTATATTTACAAGGTATTGAAACAAGTTCATCCTGACACCGGTATTTCCAGCAAAGCCATGAGTATAATGAACAGTTTTGTCAATGACATTTTCGAGCGTATTGCTGCTGAAGCATCAAGATTGGCTCATTACAATAAACGTTCTACAATTACCAGTAGAGAAATTCAAACTGCAGTAAGATTATTGCTTCCAGGTGAATTAGCGAAACACGCAGTTAGTGAGGGCACTAAAGCCGTCACCAAATACACTAGTTCCAAATAATTTCGTTCAATAATGTTTCTTTATTTTATTTTAACAACCATTAACAAACGGTTCTTTTCAGAACCACAATATTATATTCTATATTTATGAAAAGAAAAAAACAAACAAGTGCCAAATTCTATATATTGCTGTGGTATCTAAAATGAGCAGCAAACAACCTCTGTATAACGTACATTTATCTATAGTCTATACCATTTATGGTAAATAGTTTAAGATATTTCACATTAAAAGAATTTTATAAATAAAATTAATGATAAGGAAGCTGGAGATGAAAAAGAAAGTGATTTTTTAGAACTTCTATGTAAAGTTCAATTTAATAAAATTTGAAGAAAAAACTTGAATTGATAATTCTTACAAAATTAATATTAAATCTTAGTAGTATTAAATTTAGTTTTAAAATATTTATTATCCGTGGTGGTTAGGTACATTCATTGTAATTTGAATTGTGTAGTTCTAAGCAAGGTTGTGTTTGACGTTTGTCAATATTATTGATAGATAGTTCTGAGAAATTACTTTCTGATATATAACTTTTGGTTATATAGTAGTCCATCGACACATTAATTTGAAAATTTTAAACGCGCCAATTCGCTTCGTTAAAAAGGTAGACAGAAAGCAAGTCGATTTCATGCTATTCATCTGGAGTATCTCCACATACGGATATCTTCTGTCTGTACCTACAGGAGTACAGTTGATTACAACCATCGAAAAATGTAAGCCCATCGACACATTAATTAGAGAATTTTAAACGCGCCAATTCGCTTCGTTAAAAAGGTAGACAGAAAGCAAGTCGATTTCATGCTATTCATCTGGAGTATCTCCACATACGGATATCTTCTGTCTGTACCTACAGGAGTACAGTTGATTACAACCATCGAAAAATGTAAGCCCATCGACACATTAATTAGAGAATTTTAAACGCGCCAATTCTCTTCGTTAAAAAGGTAGGCAGAAAGCAAGTCGATTTCATGCTATTTATCTTGCTTTCTTCACACCTTTTTACGAAGCGAATTGGCGCGATTAAGAATCTCAAATTAATGTGTCGCTTGGCTTACATTTTTCGATGGTTGGAATCAACTGTACTCCTGTATGTGGAGAGTATATTATTTCTTCGTACAACTAACCTAGCCTATGAGGCGAAGTTGGATCTTGGGTCTTCGGCCCAATATACCGCACCGACCCGGTGCTCAGACACATCTTTGTCGAAGCGAATGGGCGCGTTTAAAATTCTCAAATTAACGTGTCGCTTGGCTTACATTTTTCGATGGTTGGAATCAACTGTACTCCTGTATGTAGGTACAGAAGATATCCGTATGTGGAGAGTATATTATTTCTTCGCACAACTAACCTAGCCTATGAGGCGCAGTTGTATCTTGGGTCTTCGGCCTAATATACCGCACCGACCCGGTGCTCAGACACATCTTTGTCGAAGCGAATGGGCGCGTTTAAAATTCTCAAATTAACGTGTCGCTTGGCTTACATTTTTCGATGGTTGGAATCAACTGTACTCCTGTAGGTAGGTACAGAAGATATCCGTATGTGGAGATACTTCAGATGAATAGCATGGAATCGACATGCTTTCTGTCTACCTTTTCTGCGAAGCGAAATGGCGCGTTAAAAATTTTCAAATTAATGTGTCGATGGGCTTTCATTTTTCGATGGTTGGAATCAAACGTACTCCTGCACTCCTTCACAGAAGTATCACTGGATTTTAGAAAATGAATTTTCTCAATTTTTTCTTACTTCTGCGTATTTGTCCGCGGCTTTCTTATATTTTTTAACTAGATGTTGTTTAGTTCAAGGTGGAGAGCGAGTATATTATTTCTTCGTACAACTAACCTTGCCTATGGGGGATGTGGCAGGATCTTGGGTCTTCGTCCCAATATACCGCACCGAGCCGGTGCTCAGACGCATCTTTAGTTTTGTTGTATCAGTCTAAGAATGTTATTTTGAATAGTTTGGACTGATATTTTAGTCTCTCTTTGGCCAGGATAGACTTCTTCTCCCTTATTCTTTCTGTTTTTTGTGGTGATCTAAATTTAATGTTGAAAATGTGTTCTTTACACTTTTTTTAGAAAAAAAAATAAATTTTTTGAAATCGACATAAAGTGAGTGGAGAAAGCGAGAATGGATTGGATATTTTTTCACATGTTTGATGTCAACGTTCGTTATTGGAAACAGATTCGATTGAATATAAAAACAATCCACTTACTTTTCTTACACTTTTTCAGTTTGTATAGTTAAAATTAAATTTTCATAAAAAGAGTATAGATATCGAACGGTTTTGGGAAAACGGTATATATTTCAAAAACAGAATTATAATCTTAAAAAGAAAGTTTTATTTTAAATTTAATGTTGGAAAATGTGTTCGTTACACTTTTTTCAGGGAAAAAAAAATTTTTTTGAAATCGAGAAGGGATTGGATATTTTTTCACATGTTTGATGTCAACGTTCGTTATTGGAAACAGATTCGATTGAATATAAAAACAAACCACTTACTTTCCTTACACTTTTTCAGTTTGTATAGTTAAAATTAAATTTTCATAAAAAGAGTATAGATATCGAACGGTTTTGGGAAAACGGTATATATTTCAAAAACAGAATTATAATCTTAAAAAGAAAGTTTTATTTTAAATTTAATGTTGGAAAATGTGTTCGTTACACTTTTTTCAGGGAAAAAAAAATTTTTTTGAAATCGAGAAGGGATTGGATATTTTTTCACATGTTTGATGTCAACGTTCGTTATTGGAAACAGATTCGATTGAATATAAAAACAAACCACTTACTTTCCTTACACTTTTTCAGTTTGTATAGTTAAAATTAAATTTTCATAAAAAGAGTATAGATATCGAACGGTTTAGGGAAAACGGTATTTATTTCAAAAACAGAATTATAATCTTACAAAGAAAGTTTTATTTTAAATTTAATGTTGAAAATGTGTTCGTTACACTTTTTTTAGAAAAAAAAATAAATTTTTTGAAATCGACATAAAGTGAGTGGAGAAAGCGAGAATGGATTGGATATTTTTTCACATGTTTGATGTCAACGTTCGTTATTGGAAACAGATTCGATTGAATATAAAAACAATCCACTTACTTTTCTTACACTTTTTCAGTTTGTATAGTTAAAATTAAATTTTCATAAAAAGAGTATAGATATCGAACGGTTTTGGGAAAACGGTATATATTTCAAAAACAGAATTATAATCTTAAAAAGAAAGTTTTATTTTAAATTTAATGTTGGAAAATGTGTTCGTTACACTTTTTTCAGGGAAAAAAAAATTTTTTTGAAATCGAGAAGGGATTGGATATTTTTTCACATGTTTGATGTCAACGTTCGTTATTGGAAACAGATTCGATTGAATATAAAAACAAACCACTTACTTTCCTTACACTTTTTCAGTTTGTATAGTTAAAATTAAATTTTCATAAAAAGAGTATAGATATCGAACGGTTTAGGGAAAACGGTATTTATTTCAAAAACAGAATTATAATCTTACAAAGAAAGTTTTATTTTAAATTTAATGTTGAAAATGTGTTCGTTACACTTTTTTTAGAAAAAAAAATAAATTTTTTGAAATCGACATAAAGTGAGTGGAGAAAGCGAGAATGGATTGGATATTTTTTCACATGTTTGATGTCAACGTTCGTTATTGGAAACAGATTCGATTGAATATAAAAACAATCCACTTACTTTTCTTACACTCTTTCAGTTTGTACCTAAAGTTAAAATTAAATTTTCATAAAAAGAGTATAGATATCGAACGGTTTTGCGAAAACGGTATATATTTCAAAAACAGAATTATAATCTTAAAAATAAAGTTTTATTTTAAATTTAATGTTGGAAAATGTGTTCGTTACACTTTTTTCAGGGAAAAAAAAATTTTTTTGAAATCGAGAAGGGATTGGATATTTTTTCACATGTTTGATGTCAACGTTCGTTATTGGAAACAGATTCGATTGAATATAAAAACAATCCACTTACTTTCGTTACACTCTTTCAGTTTTTATAGTTAAAATAAAATTTTCATAAAAAGAGTATAGATATCGAACGGTTTTGGGAAAACGGTATATATTTCAAAAACAGAATTATAATCTTAAAAAGAAAGTTTTATTTTAAATTTAATGTTGAAAATGTGTTCGTTACACTTTTTTTAGGAAAAAAAAAATTTTTTTTGAAATCGAGAAGGGATTGGATATTTTTTCACATGTTTGATGTCAACGTTCGTTATTGGAAACAGATTCGATTGAATATAAAAACAATCCACTTACTTTCCTTACACTTTTTCAGTTTGTACCTATAGTTAAAATAAAATCTTCATAAAAAGAGTATAGATATCGAACGGTTTTGGGAAAACGTTATATATTTCAAAAACAGAATTATAATCTTAAAAAGAAAGATTTATTTTAAATTTTATGTTGAAAATGTGTTCGTTACACTTTTTTTAGGAAAAAAAAAGGAATTTTTTGAAATCGAGAAGGGATTGGATATTTTTTCACATGTTTGATGTCAATGTTCGTTATTGGAAACAGATTCGATTGAATATAAAAACAATCCACTTACTTTCGTTACACTTTTTCAGTTTTTATAGTAAAATAAAATTTTCATAAAAATAGTATAGATATCGAACGGTTTTGGGAAAACGGTATATATTTCAAAAACAGAATTATAATCTTCAAAAGAAAGTTTTATTTTAAATTTAATGTTGAAAATGTGTTCGTTACACTTTTTTTAGGAAAAAAAAAATTTTTTTTGAAATCGAGAAGGGATTGGATATTTTTTCACATGTTTGATGTCAACGTTCGTTATTGGAAACAGATTCGATTGAATATAAAAACAATCCACTTACTTTCGTTACACTTTTTCAGTTTTTATAGTTAAAATTAAATTTTCATAAAAAGAGTATAGATATCGAACGGTTTTGGGAAAACGGTATATATTTCAAAAACAGAATTATATTCTTACAAAGAAAGTTTTCGTCACAATTTGTTAAAGATATGTCTGAGCACCAGCTCCGTGCGGTTATATGTGATATGAGGACGTCTCGACTGAGAGAGTGCAATATTCATATGTTCATAACTCTCATGTCTAAATACGTCTTTTATTCACATAGGCATGTGGGCCAGTACGACGCCAGAACATAATCACAGATTGAAACAAAAAAATGTGTGGTCGTGTGTTTCTGGAAAGAATAAGATTTACATTTTGCAAGATATATCAGGGACGACTACAATACGTCGTCGTTTCGGTATAGAAGGCATCAAGTTTTTCCTGTTCGTAAGTCCGTTCCACAATAATTTACAGCGAGATCGCGAATTTAGCGAGCGTTATTCGTAAGCGATTCACATGCGATCAACTACAAAAAATTCTATTTGTTATACTAAATATCGTATAATGATTAGATATAACAATTACGATAACTCTCCTCTATCCGAGCGAGAATATGTTCAAAAACCGAAACGCTTCTTTCGAGATCACCATGTCGCTTTCAATCTAGCGAAGGGTCGAGAGAATGTTGAAGTTTTAAGCCGATCGGCGATATTTTGTAATATCATAAAAAATACGTATGATCACACACTAATAATAAATACTATAAGGCGTGCAATCTTACACGATCAATTGGTATAATACTATATAAGTGGTGATTCTGTCGTTTTTATTTTTGAAGTTATGAAAGTCGATTCGGTATTTACATACAAAAAAGAGAATTAAATGTGTGTATATCATAAAATTAACAAGTTTTCGTAAAGCGTGGCGTTGAAAAGTCTATCTTTTCGATAAAATACGCATCAAACACGCAAACGAAAAAGATAATATTTATGTATACGATATAGATAATACACATTTTCATGTCTTTTCTAATTATTATTATTCTAGAAATTCTAGATATAAAAAAACTAGAGGAGACTGTATATAAATGTGTGTATGAAATATCTGATATTTGTTGTCTTGTTCAACGATACTAGTATTTTAGTACACAACAACAGCTCCCTGGTTGATCCTGCCAGTAGTCATATGCTTGTCTCAAAGATTAAGCCATGCATGTCTCAGTACAAGCCTAATTAAGGTGAAACCGCGAAAGGCTCATTAAATCAGTTATGGTTCCTTAGATCGTACCCACATTTACTTGGATAACTGTGGTAATTCTAGAGCTAATACATGCAAACAGAGCTCCGACCGGAGACGGAAGGAGCGCTTTTATTAGATCAAAACCAATCGGTGGCGGGCTTGCTCGTCATCGTACAACTTGGTGACTCTGAATAACTTTACGCTGATCGCACGGTCTCGCACCGGCGACGCATCTTTCAAATGTCTGCCTTATCAACTGTCGATGGTAGGTTCTGCGCCTACCATGGTTGTAACGGGTAACGGGGAATCAGGGTTCGATTCCGGAGAGGGAGCCTGAGAAACGGCTACCACATCCAAGGAAGGCAGCAGGCGCGCAAATTACCCACTCCCGGCACGGGGAGGTAGTGACGAAAAATAACGATACGGGACTCATCCGAGGCCCCGTAATCGGAATGAGTACACTCTAAACCCTTTAACGAGGATCAATTGGAGGGCAAGTCTGGTGCCAGCAGCCGCGGTAATTCCAGCTCCAATAGCGTATATTAAAGTTGTTGCGGTTAAAAAGCTCGTAGTCGAATCTGTGTCCCACGCCGCTGGTTCATCGTACGCGGTGTCAACTGGCGTGTCGTGGGACGTCCTGCCGGTGGGCTTAGCTCGCAAGGGCGGCCCAACTCAATCCCGCCGCGGTGCTCTTGACTGAGTGTCGAGGTGGGCCGGCACGTTTACTTTGAACAAATTAGAGTGCTTAAAGCAGGCCAAAATTTCGCCTGAATACTGTGTGCATGGAATAATGGAATAGGACCTCGGTTCTATTTTGTTGGTTTTCGGAACCCCGAGGTAATGATTAATAGGAACGGATGGGGGCATTCGTATTGCGACGTTAGAGGTGAAATTCTTGGATCGTCGCAAGACGGACAGAAGCGAAAGCATTTGCCAAAAACGCTTTCATTGATCAAGAACGAAAGTTAGAGGTTCGAAGGCGATCAGATACCGCCCTAGTTCTAACCATAAACGATGCCAGCTAGCGATCCGCCGACGTTCCTCCGATGACTCGGCGGGCAGCTTCCGGGAAACCAAAGCTTTTGGGTTCCGGGGGAAGTATGGTTGCAAAGCTGAAACTTAAAGGAATTGACGGAAGGGCACCACCAGGAGTGGAGCCTGCGGCTTAATTTGACTCAACACGGGAAACCTCACCAGGCCCGGACACCGGAAGGATTGACAGATTGAGAGCTCTTTCTTGATTCGGTGGGTGGTGGTGCATGGCCGTTCTTAGTTGGTGGAGCGATTTGTCTGGTTAATTCCGATAACGAACGAGACTCTAGCCTGCTAACTAGGCGTATTTCGACATCCCAAAGGCCCGTCGGTATGGAGTTTCGGCTCTTGCCGTTCGCGGTTTTTACTGTCGGCGTACAAACAATTCTTCTTAGAGGGACAGGCGGCTTCTAGCCGCACGAGATTGAGCAATAACAGGTCTGTGATGCCCTTAGATGTTCTGGGCCGCACGCGCGCTACACTGAAGGAATCAGCGTGTCCTCCCTGGCCGAGCGGCCCGGGTAACCCGCTGAACCTCCTTCGTGCTAGGGATTGGGGCTTGCAATTGTTCCCCATGAACGAGGAATTCCCAGTAAGCGCGAGTCATAAGCTCGCGTTGATTACGTCCCTGCCCTTTGTACACACCGCCCGTCGCTACTACCGATTGAATGATTTAGTGAGGTCTTCGGACTGAGCGCGGTGGCGTTTCGGCGTCGCCGATGCTTCGGAAAGATGACCAAACTTGATCATTTAGAGGAAGTAAAAGTCGTAACAAGGTTTCCGTAGGTGAACCTGCGGAAGGATCATTACAGTGTTCGTATAATACACGACAAGTCTGTATTTATTTATGGAATGTTGATCTTTTTCAATATTTTGTAATATCGAACGATTTGTGTTTTTGTTTACGATTCGAATATATATATTAATATATATATTCTGATAAAATAAAAACCACCCTCTCGTTGAAGACAAAAAATAAAACTTTTTATAACTGAAAATCTATTATCATCATACATGAATATAGATGAAGTTTTTTAAAAGTTAAAATTTTTGTACAACAAGTCTATCTGAAAGTAATAGAGCGTGTGCTGCCATGAATATTTGGATGTGGTCAGCTTTATTTGACATACACAAATAAAGTATATGACTGTATCGGGTACCTAAATGAATATAATAAATATATAATTAACTTTGTATATATCGTATTCTTTCTAGGACTAGTAATATCATATTTGTATTATTACTCCGAAGGTTTTGAAAGATTTACGCCCGACCGTCCAAATTGGTACACGCGTTACTTTTATGATGACGAAATAAATTGAAAGAGGATTTAAATTGTGCACTTTGGACAATATGCACGCCTCGTTTGTAAAACATGTGCTGTGCGTGTATATATATATATAGATATATTTGTATATGTATACGATTGTCAAAGGACTATTACTCCCTTTCTAAAAATCTATTATTAAATCGCCATATTGATATTAAGAGACGTAAAGCTCTGTACGCGTATATGGGTTTTTTCCATGTGCGAATAGAACACGTCTAATTGAATGATTACCCTGAACGGTGAATCACTTGGCTCGTGGGTCGATGAAGAACGCAGCTAATTGCGCGTCAACTTGTGAACTGCAGGACACATGAACATCGACATTTCGAACGCACATTGCGGTCCTCGGATACTCGTTCCCGGACCACTCCTGGCTGAGGGTCGTATCAATTTCAAAGACTGCTCGATTTTCTCTAAATA
>OZ021704.1:25708143-25710643 GCA_963978555.1 Galerucella nymphaeae
TCCATAGTTTTGGTTATGTCTCTTGTTATGAGTTTTCCGTTGGTTGTCGTTTTCTGCATAATTTCGTGTTGTTTTGCTTTGTCTGTCGTCGTTATGATCAGTGAGTCTTTGGTTCGCCTTGTTGTTGTATTTTCTAAGTCCTTCGGTTTTATTATCGTTCTCAGTGTATCTATTATTTGTCCTGTTTCTCCATCTCTAAGTTTTATCTGTGTTTCATATAGCTTGTTCTTTTTTGTTATTGTTGTCCATTGTTTTCCGTCTGTCTGTGGTGCGCTGAGCGTCGTGGTATGTTGTGCATATGTCTTTGGTAAGGGAGGGAAGTCGTTCGTTCGTGTCTGGGTATTTGGAGCGACCGGTTGTGTTGGCTGGGTGGTGATTGTCTCCTGTTCGGGGTACGTGGTTTTTTCTGGTGGAGTATGTATTGTCATGTTTGTTATGTTTGTTATGTCGTTTTTCAGTTCTCTCATATTCTTTTTTATTTCTTGTGTGCCTTCCGTTGTCTTTGGTGAGGGAGGGAAGTCGTTCGTTTGTGTCTGGGTATTTGGAGCGACCGGTTGTGTTGGCTGGGTGATGAGTGTCTCATGTTCGAGGTACATGGTTTTTTCTGGTAGAGTTTTCTGTATTGTCATATTTGTTATGTCGTTTTTCAGTGCTCTCATATTCTTTTTTATTTCTTGTATGTCTTCAGTTGTCTGTTGTGTTTGTTTGTTTATACTGTTGTACTTAAGCTCGCCTATTTCAATTTCTTGCACTAAGAGGTACGTTGTTACCTCATGGTACATATCTATAAGTTGATCGGTAGCTTCGATAACTGTGGTTTGGTCTTGTATGGTGAGATATATACTTTCGTTGTCTTCGCTTTCATCATCTTCGCTTTCATTGTCTTCCGGTGTTGTCCTGGTTAAAGTTGCCCTGATTAGCTTCCTGAGGTCTCTGATCTTTTGGTTATTACTAAGTGTCACTTCCATCACGTCTTTTTTAGTCGTCTTTAACGGTGTAATTTTGCTGGATTCCGTCATATCCTATACTTTGTCTTTTCCTTCTTTTTCTTTGCCGCCGTGTTGTGGCTTTCCTTCCGGGGTGACTGTGTTGTCGTTTATATTTAATGCCTGCCGTAATCTGGGCATGTAACCATGTCTGTTTCACTTAATTTGGTTTCGCTGTCTTTCTTGGTTCCAGAGAAAATTCTAATCAAAAATTTGGCGGATGCGCCAAAAAATGGTGGAGGTGCCAAAAATTTGGTGGAGGCGCCGAAAAATTTCGATTTCCTAAGGACTAAGTTTCTTCGCTATAGCATTAGTTTTAAGGGCTATAGGTTATAATTCCGTATTTTAAGTTCGTAATTTTGCAAAAATGACACTAAACTATTCCGAGTCCGTATTATGTTATAGCAGAATAAGTACAAGTCCGTATATCCAAAAATTTTCCTATTTACAGGAGTTTTCCTTATTAATTTTACAAGATTATTCTAAGTCTGAAAACATTCGAAATTATTCTAAGTCCATCACTAAAATTTCGATAAAATTTTTAAAATTGTGGGTAGGGACAGTGGGAATCTCGTTAATCCATTCATGCGCGTCACTAATTAGATGACGAGGCATTTGGCTATTGAAAATATTTATTTAAACATAAATACATGTGCCTCGGTCTTTGAGGCTAAATTATACTCTTGGCACGCAGGCCAGAGTTGTTACATAATACAAATTACAAATTAAAATGATCCCCAATGGGATCGCCGACACTCACACTCACTACGGTATTCGCGCACTTACGACGGGCCTGCGGGTGGACCAGGCCTGGTGGACGGCTCAGCGTCTTCTCCAAACGGAGCGCCCGAATGCGGCGTGAATCGTATTACCCCACTTGAGGGCCGAGTGAACGCAGCTGGCCTTGAGCGATGGTGTTATCTTAAGGAGCTCTGTAATCAGGTCGTTGCACCGAGGCCATACACCTCGGGCTCCAATCACAATCGGCTCGACGACAATCTCCTTACCAGGCCACCGATGTTTGGCAGCTTCTAAAAATTTTATATTATTGTAGACGGTACGCTTAGCGGCGTGGGACGTCTCCAATGACTGGGACCCCTCCCAGTTGACACCGATATCGCACACAACCACACGCGCGGCCTGATGTACAACGACATCCGGCTTAAAAAGTGTGCCGTCGCTGTGCCTGACATGAGGCTCTTCCTCAGTGCTCCATTGTTTGCGGCAGTGCTTAGCGATCTTCCCCGCAACTTCGTTGTGACGTTTGATACGTTCCCAATGGGTGGCGGGACATTGTTGTAAGACGTGACAAATAGATTCTACCTTATTACATCCAGCTCTACAGCGGCGAGCATCGGAAGGATTTGACATGATGCCCGCCACTGGCAAGTTATTGCTCCTGAGCTGGATGGCTTTGACGTAGTCACGTCCCGTCCACCCCTTGGGAACGTTTGTTATCCAGGACCTGGAGGCTGAGCTCTCGCAGGCCTGTTGCAGCCCCGATAACGTTGGGG
>OZ021704.1:25718143-25738143 GCA_963978555.1 Galerucella nymphaeae
TCAAGTGTGAGATGTCCTTCCATCTAAAAATATTACAATAGTATGAAACGGACTATAATTGAAAAACTATAGTTTTACCAGTCTAGGTAAAGGAGAATAAAGATTCAGAGTTGTGCGAAAAGAAATTAAAATTATACAAATTACAATGAGCTCTGCTGGAAGAGAACTTAGAAATTATATTTTCCTGTAATAAATAATTTAAAATTATAGTTTAAATAACAGGGGATAAATAATATCATACACAATCACAGGGATTTACAGTAAATAGGAAAAAGGTATTTATATCTTAAGAGGTTTAGACATAAAGTAAATTCGGTATAACAATAACCCTCCTAGATAAAGGAAAAAGAATATTATGAGAGACTAAACTACTTAGTCGCTGAAAAGAAAGAACATTAGTTTTACTTCCTGAGAAGATTAAAATAACCAAAAATAAAACCTTCCTGGAAATAGAACAAATGATAAGGTATTATAAATAAACTATTCAATGCTGAAGAAAAGAAAGAAATACCTAAGATCAAAATGTAAATTTAAAGATTAAACAAAATATTATTTACACAATAAGACCTTCCTGGAAAATAAGACAAAGGATTATCAGAACAAACACTTTGCCGCTGGAAGAAATATTTAAGATTAAATAAAATTCAGAAATGTTATCTATAAAATAAAGCCTTCCTAAAAGAAAGAAACAAATGATTATAATAAATAGACACTTTGTTGCTAGAAAAAAAAAAGGAGTTTTAAAGTAAATATAAAGTAGGCTTATATGAAATAATCTTCCTGAAATACAAACAAATACTACTACATTTAAACACTCTTATTGCTAAAGGAAAAAAGGAAATAAAGCAAATGTATATACCTCTCTCCTGGAATTAAAGAAGCAATTATTATTCCTAACAAAGAATAATAATCAAAATTCGGAAAAAAAAGATATTAAATATTAATAAACAAAAATATATATATATACATAGACGTCCTGAAAGAAGAAACGGTTATTAAATCAAACAATGATAATAGTATAGATATCCCTGAAATAGAACAATTATTAGTAAACTTACAACCCCTAGAAAAGAAACAGTTATTAAAATTTAAATAATCACTACAGCGTAGATATCTCTGAAAATAAACAGTCGTTAATACACTTATACGTTACGGTATGTATACGCCTGGCTCTGGATAGCGGTGAAATAAAACACAAGTTTCGAAAAAAACTCAATCGCCGTTGAACAGCCAAGATCTATCTTGAAAGTCAGAGTTTTACATGCGAGATGCTACTCTAACTCGAAATTTAGAAATGGACTGCGATACTGTTGCCGATCGGCACGCGTATTTATACCTATTGGCGCAGTTCACCTGACCAATAGGGATTCGTTCCTGGTGGTACTTCCTAGTACACACCGGTCGTGGTTTTTTCCCGGTTACTGTGACGTCACGGGTATTGCCCGAATTGCTGACGTCACACCACGTATTTCCCCAATTAATTTTGGATTTTTCCAAAATTAATTATATTTTTCCCGAACTCTGACTTTCCCGTTTATGACACCCCCCCGCTTCGGAGATCGTGGCTGGTCGGTGGCGATTGTCTTTATTCACAAAAAAAAATTTTTACAGTTTAAGGCATGCATGAACAATAGAAAAAAAAACGATTACAAATAATACTATATCTAAATTATTGTCAATGGTGTGTCTTTTGTCTCACGCACAGGGGAAAAAAGGTATGGGCGCACAGGGGCACTTCACTGTTCGCGATTCACTCCCGGAGGTCTCGTCTTTCTGGGGGGGCTGGTCGCAAGTCATCGATGTGAATGGGTTGGGTTGATCCGTCTTCCTTCGTGACTTCGTAGGTGTGGTTCCCTATCCTTCTTCTGATGGTGAATGGTCCTGTCCATGTTGGTCCGAAATTCCCTTTGACGTGGTTCCTGGTTAGGACTGCGTCTCCTTCCTCGAATCTTATTGGTCTTGGTTCCATCTCGGGTAGTAGATTCCTTGCGTAGATCGTTGCTCGTCGTTTAGCGGCTTCTATCCTCTCTTCTCGGGTTTGAGTGGGTCGCTGGTCTGCTTCTTCTTCTGGTCTCCTGGGATCGTATCCTAGGAGAAGTTGGGCTGGGGTAGTCTGGGTAGCGGCGTTGGCTCTGGTTCTGAGACTAAAAATGGCGTCGGAGAGGTATTGTTCCCACCTATTGTCATCTGGAGTCCTTGCTTTGGCTCGCAGAATTTTCTTAAGCTCCTGCACTCGTCGTTCTACTGGGTTGGCTCGTTGGTGGTAGATAGGAGAGAATTCCTGTGCAATATGATGCTGTGTCAGGAATCTCTCCCATGCGTCTCCTCTGAATTGGGCACCGTTGTCCGTGATCACCTTTTTTGGATACCCCCATCTATGACAGATTTCTTCTCTGAAAAATTCTACTGCGTGGGTGCTCTTTGCACTGGGGACGCATCTGTGTTCTACCCAGTGACTGAAGGTATCTGTCGCTAAAAGAATGAATCTGTTTTTCCGTCCTCTGGAAGGTGGGTAGGGTCCAAGGATGTCGAAGGATACGGTGTGCCATGGTGTCTGTGGTAGGCGGACTTGGACTGGAGCTGCTGGTTGGCGGGCTGCTGCTTTTGTGGTTGCGCATGTTATACAGGAGCGGACATGGTTGCGGACATCTGCGCGGGAACTGGGCCAGTAGTATCGCCTCCTGATTGCTCTCAAGGTTTCTTCCTGTCCAGGATGATTGGCGGTCTCGGAGTCGTGGTATTGTTCTAGCACTTCTTGGCGAAAACGACGTGGTACTACCGTTGTTTTGATGTCCGGAGTTGGGGTATAGAAGATGACGTTGTTCTCGACGGAAAATTGTTCCAGGATTTCCCTCTCCACTGTGCTTTGGGGTCCGTCTTCCTCAATGCGTTGACGGCGTTGCCGGAATCTGATCATCCCTTCGTGGGTCCTGTGGGAGAATTGGATTTTTTCTTCCAACGTAGCTCCTGGTGGGGGTCTATCCTCTGGTGGGTCCAAGTCGTCATCTAAGATGCAGAGAAGGGGAAAGTCTTCTTTGTCTTCTTGCAGTGGGGGGGTTGGCCATGCTATGCGGTCCACATCGTCGTCTTCGTCCTGATTGGGTTGGATATTGTTCTCTGGGGGGTTGCGAGACAGGTGGTCCGGGAGTTGATTCAATCTTCCGGGGATGTGTTTTACTTCGAAGGTGAACTCCTGCAGGAGGAGGGCCCATCGAGTCAGCTTGGCCTTGTCTGCTTTGAATTTGTGAAGCCAGGTGAGGGCTCGGCTATCCGTGTAGAGGGTGAAGGGGTGGTCCAGAAGGAAGTGGCGGAATTTCTTGAATGCCCAGACAACTGCTAGGCATTCCGTCTCGTTGACGTGGTACTTCCTCTCTGCTGGGCTGAGCTTGGCACTGGCATAAGCTATGATTCTCCTGTTGTCCGGATCTCCTTGAAACAGCACTGCTCCCATCCCTTTTGCGGAAGCATCCGTCTGGATGCTGAAGGGAAGGTTAGGATCTGGCCTGGAGAGTCTCAAGGGTTGTGCGATCTTCTGCTTGATTTCCTGGAAGGCATTCTCTGCTTCTGGCGTCCACTTGAATCTTCTCCCTTGTTTCATCAGGTCCGTTAGTGGGCTGACGAGTTCTGCGAAACTTGGTACGTATTCTCGTAGCCAGCTTGCTGTTCCTATGAAGGACCGCATCTGTCTGATGGACCTTGGTTGGGTGAATCCTTCGATTTTTTCTTGGTGCCTGCTCAGGGGGTAGGTTGCGTCGGCGGTGACTCGATGTCCAAGGTATTCTAGCTCTGGTACTGCAAACCGGCATTTCCTCAGGGAAATCCACAGGCCATGGGCTCGAAGGCGCTCTAGGACGAGGTGGAGATGTCCGATATGCTCTTCCAGGGTCTCGGAGTAGACTATAATGTCATCCATATAGACCTTAATGCACCGGTCTACTAGGCCGGCTAGGACTGCTGTCACTAGCTTTTGGAAGGCTGCTGGTCCATTCTTCAGTCCGAATGGCATGACCTTGAATTCGAAGGCTGAACCGTCTGGTAGAGTGAAGGCGGTGTATTTCCTGGATGCTGGCTCCATGGGAATCTGCCAGAATCCGCTTTTAAGGTCCAAAGATGTAAAGACCTTAGCGGTTCCTAGCTCCCTGACGGTCTCGTGGATGGGTGGTAACTGTGAGACTTCATCAATGGTGATGGAGTTCAGCTTCCGATAGTCTACGCAGAACCTTGGTTTGCCATCTTTCTTGGTCACGATGACAATCGGACTGTTGTATGCAGATCGGCTGGGCTGAATGACACCTGCGGCTAGCATCTCCTCGACCTCCTGGTAGATGAGCTTCTTTTTCTCCGGGGAATATTTGTAGGGGCGGACATTTACTGGTTTCTCCGAAGTTAGTTGAATCCGCATGGAGGTGGCGTCTGTTGTGGGTTGGCGTAGATGATCGTCGAAGATATCCTTGAAGTCCCGTAGGAGGCGGTTGATGTCGTCCCGGGCTTCAGGGGTTGTTTGGTCCTCCTCGAGGATGGCGTGGGGCGCTCCACTTTGCTGCTTTCCTGGCTTCCTCCAAAATAGGGTGTGGCGGCGGGTGGTACCGGCGTAGAGACATCTGCGAGGAAAGTCCATCAGGACTTTCTGGTCTTGCAGCCATGGTATCCCTAAAATCATATCATAATGTAAGTATGGTAAAACTCTAAAATTGGAAGTGAAGGTCCAGTCTGGTGTGAGGATCACCAACTCAGCTGTCCCCGGGCTCTTAATCGTTTTGCCGTCGCAAGCAAGTTGAACCTCAGTGCAGTCCTTGGTGACGTCGGTCACCAATGAAGTGTCACAGAAGTTTGACGTCGCTCCGGTGTCAACAAGTGCTGACACAAGACGTCCATTAACTTCTACTTCAAGGACTGGCAAATTGGTCATCTTTGCCTTTTCGCAGGCCGGACTAAGAACCGCGAACAGGGGTTGGTGATCTGTTGGTATTTTTTCTTCTAGTAGGCGCCCCGTCGGTCGTTTCCCGACGGCCGTTGTGTTGATTGGCTTCGTCTGGTCTGGTCTGGCCTGGTCTGTGGTTCCTCGCGTCTTTCTGCGGGTCTGCGCCATGGTGATGGTCCACGTCTTGGGGGTGACCTGCGTCTGGGTGATGGTTCTCGCCTTGGAGGTGACCTACGTCTGGGTGGTGATGGTCCTCGCCTCCAAGGGGCTGTTGCCTGGGGTCTATCTTCCCTTTTCCGGATGGGTCCCTGTCTCTCGTAGGAGAGGTCCTTCTCGATGTCGCTGCAGACCTGTAGCAGCTCTTCCATGGTGGTTGGCGGGGTGCTCCTCAGATGTCGTCTGATTTGTGGAAGAAGCTGATCCACAATCGTTCGACATTTAACGACTTCTGGAAGGGTAAGGTGGAGTCTGTCTGCCAGTGCCGATTTTTTCATGATAAATTCTGTCACTGGCTCGCCGGAACGCTGAAAATTTCCAAAAAATGAGGCAGTCAGTCTTGCTAAGATTGCGGGGCTATTAAAATGATTTTGTAATTGCAATGCCAGGAAAGTGAACCCAATGTTTTCCTGGTTGAACGCATGAGACCATGATCTGGCCTCCCCTCGGAGTTGTTGTTGGAGCAGTTCTCTCCACTGCTCTCTGGGGATGTTGGCTTCCGTTGCGAAGTCTTCTAGGCGCACAAGGAAGGTCTCGGGGTTTTCACTATCCTTTCCTGCGAAGGTGGGTGGCTGGCGATCCCATCTGGTTCTCGTGGATCTTTGCTGCTGCGTGGCTAGCAGCTGCAAGGCTTCGGCAATCATTCGCATTGGATCCCTGCTGCTCGGGGTCGTGGGCTCTGTCGTCCTGCTGGATGACGTGGTCCCTAAAACATGTTGGGCGCCATATTGTGAATTGCTATGTGTTGGTTCCTCCCTAGGGATGGTCACGGAGCTGGACACACCTGGGCTGAATCTTACAGTCCGGATAGGTGTCAGCAGATGCTCCGTGACGTCGCTAAGGCCCTCGGAGAGGTCGTCAAGTGTGAGATGTCCTTCCATCTAAAAATATTACAATAGTATGAAACGGACTATAATTGAAAAACTATAGTTTTACCAGTCTAGGTAAAGGAGAATAAAGATTCAGAGTTGTGCGAAAAGAAATTAAAATTATACAAATTACAATGAGCTCTGCTGGAAGAGAACTTAGAAATTATATTTTCCTGTAATAAATAATTTAAAATTATAGTTTAAATAACAGGGGATAAATAATATCATACACAATCACAGGGATTTACAGTAAATAGGAAAAAGGTATTTATATCTTAAGAGGTTTAGACATAAAGTAAATTCGGTATAACAATAACCCTCCTAGATAAAGGAAAAAGAATATTATGAGAGACTAAACTACTTAGTCGCTGAAAAGAAAGAACATTAGTTTTACTTCCTGAGAAGATTAAAATAACCAAAAATAAAACCTTCCTGGAAATAGAACAAATGATAAGGTATTATAAATAAACTATTCAATGCTGAAGAAAAGAAAGAAATACCTAAGATCAAAATGTAAATTTAAAGATTAAACAAAATATTATTTACACAATAAGACCTTCCTGGAAAATAAGACAAAGGATTATCAGAACAAACACTTTGCCGCTGGAAGAAATATTTAAGATTAAATAAAATTCAGAAATGTTATCTATAAAATAAAGCCTTCCTAAAAGAAAGAAACAAATGATTATAATAAATAGACACTTTGTTGCTAGAAAAAAAAAAGGAGTTTTAAAGTAAATATAAAGTAGGCTTATATGAAATAATCTTCCTGAAATACAAACAAATACTACTACATTTAAACACTCTTATTGCTAAAGGAAAAAAGGAAATAAAGCAAATGTATATACCTCTCTCCTGGAATTAAAGAAGCAATTATTATTCCTAACAAAGAAAATAATCAAAATTCGGAAAAAAAAGATATTAAATATTAATAAACAAAAATATATATATATACATAGACGTCCTGAAAGAAGAAACGGTTATTAAATCAAACAATGATAATAGTATAGATATCCCTGAAATAGAACAATTATTAGTAAACTTACAACCCCTAGAAAAGAAACAGTTATTAAAATTTAAATAATCACTACAGCGTAGATATCTCTGAAAATAAACAGTCGTTAATACACTTATACGTTACGGTATGTATACGCCTGGCTCTGGATAGCGGTGAAATAAAACACAAGTTTCGAAAAAAACTCAATCGCCGTTGAACAGCCAAGATCTATCTTGAAAGTCAGAGTTTTACATGCGAGATGCTACTCTAACTCGAAATTTAGAAATGGACTGCGATACTGTTGCCGATCGGCACGCGTATTTATACCTATTGGCGCAGTTCACCTGACCAATAGGGATTCGTTCCTGGTGGTACTTCCTAGTACACACCGGTCGTGGTTTTTTCCCGGTTACTGTGACGTCACGGGTATTGCCCGAATTGCTGACGTCACACCACGTATTTCCCCAATTAATTTTGGATTTTTCCAAAATTAATTATATTTTTCCCGAACTCTGACTTTCCCGTTTATGACACATTTGTATTGAGAAAATAGTTAGTCTTATTCAGTACGTAGTAGTTACTGTACGCATATTCTATTTATTTCTAATAGAGTTGTTGTCGATAAATTTTTGTGCAAAACAACGACATGGCAGATACAGATAATCAGCCTTCCGCAACATCTGCAGCTTCTGCGTCCAATTCACCACAGGCTTCTTCGTCGCCAGTTAAAAAGGAAAAGAAAGCAAAAAATCCTAGAACTAAACCGTCCCATCCACCAACTTCAGAAATGGTAAACAATGCGATTAAAGGTTTAAAAGAACGTGGAGGTTCTTCTCTTCAAGCTATAAAGAAATACATCGCTGCCAATTATAAAGTAGACGCAGAAAAAGTAGCACCGTTCATCAAGAAATATTTAAAAGCATCCGTCGTTTCAGGTTCATTGGTACAAACGAAAGGTAAAGGAGCATCGGGATCCTTTAAATTAGCATCGACTACTTCGACGGGAGGTGGCTCTGTCAAACCAAGTACAAGTGAAAAGAAGAAAACTGCGAGTGTTGGGAAAGCCAAGAAAGTAGCTACAGCTAAAAAAAGCGTGGCGGCGGCTGGTACTGCAGATAAGCCTAAAATGGTAAAAAAACCTGTCAAAGGAAAAAAAGCGACCACTGCAGCTTCATTAAAGGTGACAACGACAACAGTGCAGGCGGCCGAAAAGAGAGTCGTTAAAACTAAAAAAAGTGATAAAAAGACGTCTTCAAAAGCAGCAGCCGCTTCAAATACCGCAACTAGCGCCTCGTCCGACATTAAAACAAAAAGTCCTACAAAAGCAAAGAAATCTAATAAGGGAAGTCCGACGAAAAAACCAAGAGCACCAAAGCCAAAAACCGCTAAAGCTACGAGCAGTTCTCCGAAATCGAGAAAAGCAGCTTCTCCTAAAAAAAGAAAATAAAATGGAACTTTTTTTATTAATAAAAAAGTGGCATAAGTATTATGGGACGAAATTTCCCAAAAAAAAATATTTTGCATCATATTATCATCGGCATTAACAAATGGCCCTTTTCAGGGCCACAATTTACATTGTTTTATTTGTGAAAATACTTTCCACTTACTCAGCTCAATATTATGATCCGTATCTCGAGTTTGATTTCCATCGCATGAACAGATGAAAAATTCATTTATAATTTTAGCCGTTACACTAGGGATCGTTCATTATTTTAAAAATTATTCATTCATATCCATTGATATTTTTCTTTTTTCTTATTTATGAGAGTTGTTTTTCAAAGCAGAAGTAAAATTTGTGGTTCTGAAAAGAACCGTTTTTTCCCACTCTGTCGTCGTCAAATTGTGTACATCTACAAATAAGTATATTTAAGCACGTTCTCCACGAATTCTTCTAGCCAATTGAATATCTTTTGGCATAATAGTAACCCGTTTAGCATGAATTGCGCAAAGATTGGTATCTTCAAAGAGACCTACTAGGTAAGCTTCACTGGCTTCTTGAAGGGCCATAACCGCAGAACTTTGAAAACGCAAATCCGTTTTAAAATCCTGTGCAATTTCACGAACTAATCGTTGAAAAGGCAATTTTCTTATGAGTAATTCGGTACTTTTTTGATAACGTCTTATTTCACGAAGAGCAACAGTACCAGGCCTATAACGATGAGGTTTTTTTACGCCTCCCGTTGCTGGTGCACTCTTACGAGCGGCCTTCGTTGCTAACTGTTTACGTGGAGCTTTTCCTCCAGTTGATTTTCTAGCCGTTTGCTTGGTTCGAGCCATTTTTATTTTCAATATAATATATTCTAACTGTATATCTAACGATTAACTCGGAATATTACAAACATACACGCGCACAGGATGTTTTTAAAGAAATAAACGCTACAAATTTCCGAACTAATATTTATAGGATATCATTACGTACGACTCGATTATGATTGGCAGAAATGGTTGGAATGGGAGGTGCTTAAAAGTTAACAAAACCCCAGTCCACGACCAGCTGGAAATCAGTATTTTGAAATCGTTCAAAGTAAAGTGTCGTTAATACGTTATCACGTTTTTTTTAGAGTTGAAATATAAAAATGACTGGACGTGGCAAAGGTGGTAAGGGATTGGGAAAAGGGGGTGCAAAACGTCACCGTAAAGTTTTACGTGATAATATTCAAGGTATCACTAAACCTGCTATAAGAAGATTGGCTAGACGTGGAGGAGTAAAACGTATATCGGGTTTAATTTACGAAGAAACTCGTGGAGTGTTGAAGGTGTTTTTGGAAAATGTTATCAGAGATGCCGTAACATATACCGAACATGCTAAAAGGAAAACTGTAACCGCCATGGACGTGGTGTATGCTTTAAAACGTCAAGGCCGTACTTTATACGGTTTTGGTGGTTAATTTCATTTATTTTATGATATATTAATAGAAAGTCCATGGAAATATGTAATGTATATGCTAATAGAAAACGGTTCTTTTCAGAACCACAATATTTTATTTTTATTATGAAAATATTATGACTTCGACATATTATGTAATATCCTACCTAACAAGTAATCGAAGAAAAAAATCAGTGAATGGCGTAAATAAGAAAAGAGGGAAATGAAGAAATGAAAAAAAAAATGTTATACACTTCATGTTTCTTTAATGTCGGAACAAGTAAAATTATCTGTTTTATTTATTATATTTCTACTTTCGTCGGTACTAGAAAAATATTTATATACATATATATTTATTATGTAGGTAGGTAGCTACTAACACCAACATAAAAAGATATAATATATTGATAATTATTAATATCGATATTTCATAAATAAAAAATGAATTGTGGCCCTTAAAAGGGCCGGTAGTAAGGGTAGGTAATTTTAGAAAATTGTTAATATAGAATTAAGCCTTCTTTTCAGTTTTTTTCGGTAAAAGTACAGCTTGAATATTCGGAAGTACACCACCTTGTGCGATAGTAACTCCAGACAATAATTTGTTCAATTCCTCATCATTTCTGATGGCTAACTGTAAATGCCTAGGAATTATACGTGTTTTTTTATTATCTCTCGCTGCATTTCCTGCCAATTCCAATACTTCAGCAGCCAAATATTCCATAACGGCTGCCAAATATACAGGAGCTCCAGCACCAACTCTTTCTGCATAATTTCCTTTTCTTAACAGACGGTGTATACGTCCCACTGGAAACTGTAGTCCTGCACGATTTGATCGGGACTTTGCCTTTCCCTTAACTTTACCGCCTTTGCCGCGTCCTGACATATTATTTATTTTATTATCTTGTATATAATCACACGTAAAATGGATTCAAAGCGACTCGCCAAAACAGACTGTTTTAAAATACGGGTCTACCTTAGACTTTATACCAAAGAGCCCCACCAATCACATTACAGCGAATAAGCGAATGTAAGAGGGAGGAGCCTAATGAAACTACACAGTCCTATATATATATATACGGTGCTACGTAAAAACTAGTTAGTCAGTCAGTTTTAGCTGGTGTTAGATTGTTTTTCACACGATACGACGTTACGTTATTTTAGTGTATTTCAATAAGTAAAATGCCACCAAAAGCAAGCGGAAAAGCCGCTAAAAAGGCTGGTAAAGCACAAAAAAATATCTCAAAAGCCGACAAAAAAAAGAAAAGGAGGAGGAAGGAGAGTTATGCCATCTATATTTACAAGGTATTGAAACAAGTTCATCCTGACACCGGTATTTCCAGCAAAGCCATGAGTATAATGAACAGTTTTGTCAATGACATTTTCGAGCGTATTGCTGCTGAAGCATCAAGATTGGCTCATTACAATAAACGTTCTACAATTACCAGTAGAGAAATTCAAACTGCAGTAAGATTATTGCTTCCAGGTGAATTAGCGAAACACGCAGTTAGTGAGGGCACTAAAGCCGTCACCAAATACACTAGTTCCAAATAATTTCGTTCAATAATGTTTCTTTATTTTATTTTAACAACCATTAACAAACGGTTCTTTTCAGAACCACAATATTATATTCTATATTTATGAAAAGAAAAAAACAAACAAGTGCCAAATTCTATATATTGCTGTGGTATCTAAAATGAGCAGCAAACAACCTCTGTATAACGTACATTTATCTATAGTCTATACCATTTATGGTAAATAGTTTAAGATATTTCACATTAAAAGAATTTTATAAATAAAATTAATGATAAGGAAGCTGGAGATGAAAAAGAAAGTGATTTTTTAGAACTTCTATGTAAAGTTCAATTTAATAAAATTTGAAGAAAAAACTTGAATTGATAATTCTTACAAAATTAATATTAAATCTTAGTAGTATTAAATTTAGTTTTAAAATATTTATTATCCGTGGTGGTTAGGTACATTCATTGTAATTTGAATTGTGTAGTTCTAAGCAAGGTTGTGTTTGACGTTTGTCAATATTATTGATAGATAGTTCTGAGAAATTACTTTCTGATATATAACTTTTGGTTATATAGTAGTCCATCGACACATTAATTTGAAAATTTTAAACGCGCCAATTCGCTTCGTTAAAAAGGTAGACAGAAAGCAAGTCGATTTCATGCTATTCATCTGGAGTATCTCCACATACGGATATCTTCTGTCTGTACCTACAGGAGTACAGTTGATTACAACCATCGAAAAATGTAAGCCCATCGACACATTAATTAGAGAATTTTAAACGCGCCAATTCGCTTCGTTAAAAAGGTAGACAGAAAGCAAGTCGATTTCATGCTATTCATCTGGAGTATCTCCACATACGGATATCTTCTGTCTGTACCTACAGGAGTACAGTTGATTACAACCATCGAAAAATGTAAGCCCATCGACACATTAATTAGAGAATTTTAAACGCGCCAATTCTCTTCGTTAAAAAGGTAGGCAGAAAGCAAGTCGATTTCATGCTATTTATCTTGCTTTCTTCACACCTTTTTACGAAGCGAATTGGCGCGATTAAGAATCTCAAATTAATGTGTCGCTTGGCTTACATTTTTCGATGGTTGGAATCAACTGTACTCCTGTATGTGGAGAGTATATTATTTCTTCGTACAACTAACCTAGCCTATGAGGCGAAGTTGGATCTTGGGTCTTCGGCCCAATATACCGCACCGACCCGGTGCTCAGACACATCTTTGTCGAAGCGAATGGGCGCGTTTAAAATTCTCAAATTAACGTGTCGCTTGGCTTACATTTTTCGATGGTTGGAATCAACTGTACTCCTGTATGTAGGTACAGAAGATATCCGTATGTGGAGAGTATATTATTTCTTCGCACAACTAACCTAGCCTATGAGGCGCAGTTGTATCTTGGGTCTTCGGCCTAATATACCGCACCGACCCGGTGCTCAGACACATCTTTGTCGAAGCGAATGGGCGCGTTTAAAATTCTCAAATTAACGTGTCGCTTGGCTTACATTTTTCGATGGTTGGAATCAACTGTACTCCTGTAGGTAGGTACAGAAGATATCCGTATGTGGAGATACTTCAGATGAATAGCATGGAATCGACATGCTTTCTGTCTACCTTTTCTGCGAAGCGAAATGGCGCGTTAAAAATTTTCAAATTAATGTGTCGATGGGCTTTCATTTTTCGATGGTTGGAATCAAACGTACTCCTGCACTCCTTCACAGAAGTATCACTGGATTTTAGAAAATGAATTTTCTCAATTTTTTCTTACTTCTGCGTATTTGTCCGCGGCTTTCTTATATTTTTTAACTAGATGTTGTTTAGTTCAAGGTGGAGAGCGAGTATATTATTTCTTCGTACAACTAACCTTGCCTATGGGGGATGTGGCAGGATCTTGGGTCTTCGTCCCAATATACCGCACCGAGCCGGTGCTCAGACGCATCTTTAGTTTTGTTGTATCAGTCTAAGAATGTTATTTTGAATAGTTTGGACTGATATTTTAGTCTCTCTTTGGCCAGGATAGACTTCTTCTCCCTTATTCTTTCTGTTTTTTGTGGTGATCTAAATTTAATGTTGAAAATGTGTTCTTTACACTTTTTTTAGAAAAAAAAATAAATTTTTTGAAATCGACATAAAGTGAGTGGAGAAAGCGAGAATGGATTGGATATTTTTTCACATGTTTGATGTCAACGTTCGTTATTGGAAACAGATTCGATTGAATATAAAAACAATCCACTTACTTTTCTTACACTTTTTCAGTTTGTATAGTTAAAATTAAATTTTCATAAAAAGAGTATAGATATCGAACGGTTTTGGGAAAACGGTATATATTTCAAAAACAGAATTATAATCTTAAAAAGAAAGTTTTATTTTAAATTTAATGTTGGAAAATGTGTTCGTTACACTTTTTTCAGGGAAAAAAAAATTTTTTTGAAATCGAGAAGGGATTGGATATTTTTTCACATGTTTGATGTCAACGTTCGTTATTGGAAACAGATTCGATTGAATATAAAAACAAACCACTTACTTTCCTTACACTTTTTCAGTTTGTATAGTTAAAATTAAATTTTCATAAAAAGAGTATAGATATCGAACGGTTTTGGGAAAACGGTATATATTTCAAAAACAGAATTATAATCTTAAAAAGAAAGTTTTATTTTAAATTTAATGTTGGAAAATGTGTTCGTTACACTTTTTTCAGGGAAAAAAAAATTTTTTTGAAATCGAGAAGGGATTGGATATTTTTTCACATGTTTGATGTCAACGTTCGTTATTGGAAACAGATTCGATTGAATATAAAAACAAACCACTTACTTTCCTTACACTTTTTCAGTTTGTATAGTTAAAATTAAATTTTCATAAAAAGAGTATAGATATCGAACGGTTTAGGGAAAACGGTATTTATTTCAAAAACAGAATTATAATCTTACAAAGAAAGTTTTATTTTAAATTTAATGTTGAAAATGTGTTCGTTACACTTTTTTTAGAAAAAAAAATAAATTTTTTGAAATCGACATAAAGTGAGTGGAGAAAGCGAGAATGGATTGGATATTTTTTCACATGTTTGATGTCAACGTTCGTTATTGGAAACAGATTCGATTGAATATAAAAACAATCCACTTACTTTTCTTACACTTTTTCAGTTTGTATAGTTAAAATTAAATTTTCATAAAAAGAGTATAGATATCGAACGGTTTTGGGAAAACGGTATATATTTCAAAAACAGAATTATAATCTTAAAAAGAAAGTTTTATTTTAAATTTAATGTTGGAAAATGTGTTCGTTACACTTTTTTCAGGGAAAAAAAAATTTTTTTGAAATCGAGAAGGGATTGGATATTTTTTCACATGTTTGATGTCAACGTTCGTTATTGGAAACAGATTCGATTGAATATAAAAACAAACCACTTACTTTCCTTACACTTTTTCAGTTTGTATAGTTAAAATTAAATTTTCATAAAAAGAGTATAGATATCGAACGGTTTAGGGAAAACGGTATTTATTTCAAAAACAGAATTATAATCTTACAAAGAAAGTTTTATTTTAAATTTAATGTTGAAAATGTGTTCGTTACACTTTTTTTAGAAAAAAAAATAAATTTTTTGAAATCGACATAAAGTGAGTGGAGAAAGCGAGAATGGATTGGATATTTTTTCACATGTTTGATGTCAACGTTCGTTATTGGAAACAGATTCGATTGAATATAAAAACAATCCACTTACTTTTCTTACACTCTTTCAGTTTGTACCTAAAGTTAAAATTAAATTTTCATAAAAAGAGTATAGATATCGAACGGTTTTGCGAAAACGGTATATATTTCAAAAACAGAATTATAATCTTAAAAATAAAGTTTTATTTTAAATTTAATGTTGGAAAATGTGTTCGTTACACTTTTTTCAGGGAAAAAAAAATTTTTTTGAAATCGAGAAGGGATTGGATATTTTTTCACATGTTTGATGTCAACGTTCGTTATTGGAAACAGATTCGATTGAATATAAAAACAATCCACTTACTTTCGTTACACTCTTTCAGTTTTTATAGTTAAAATAAAATTTTCATAAAAAGAGTATAGATATCGAACGGTTTTGGGAAAACGGTATATATTTCAAAAACAGAATTATAATCTTAAAAAGAAAGTTTTATTTTAAATTTAATGTTGAAAATGTGTTCGTTACACTTTTTTTAGGAAAAAAAAAATTTTTTTTGAAATCGAGAAGGGATTGGATATTTTTTCACATGTTTGATGTCAACGTTCGTTATTGGAAACAGATTCGATTGAATATAAAAACAATCCACTTACTTTCCTTACACTTTTTCAGTTTGTACCTATAGTTAAAATAAAATCTTCATAAAAAGAGTATAGATATCGAACGGTTTTGGGAAAACGTTATATATTTCAAAAACAGAATTATAATCTTAAAAAGAAAGATTTATTTTAAATTTTATGTTGAAAATGTGTTCGTTACACTTTTTTTAGGAAAAAAAAAGGAATTTTTTGAAATCGAGAAGGGATTGGATATTTTTTCACATGTTTGATGTCAATGTTCGTTATTGGAAACAGATTCGATTGAATATAAAAACAATCCACTTACTTTCGTTACACTTTTTCAGTTTTTATAGTAAAATAAAATTTTCATAAAAATAGTATAGATATCGAACGGTTTTGGGAAAACGGTATATATTTCAAAAACAGAATTATAATCTTCAAAAGAAAGTTTTATTTTAAATTTAATGTTGAAAATGTGTTCGTTACACTTTTTTTAGGAAAAAAAAAATTTTTTTTGAAATCGAGAAGGGATTGGATATTTTTTCACATGTTTGATGTCAACGTTCGTTATTGGAAACAGATTCGATTGAATATAAAAACAATCCACTTACTTTCGTTACACTTTTTCAGTTTTTATAGTTAAAATTAAATTTTCATAAAAAGAGTATAGATATCGAACGGTTTTGGGAAAACGGTATATATTTCAAAAACAGAATTATATTCTTACAAAGAAAGTTTTCGTCACAATTTGTTAAAGATATGTCTGAGCACCAGCTCCGTGCGGTTATATGTGATATGAGGACGTCTCGACTGAGAGAGTGCAATATTCATATGTTCATAACTCTCATGTCTAAATACGTCTTTTATTCACATAGGCATGTGGGCCAGTACGACGCCAGAACATAATCACAGATTGAAACAAAAAAATGTGTGGTCGTGTGTTTCTGGAAAGAATAAGATTTACATTTTGCAAGATATATCAGGGACGACTACAATACGTCGTCGTTTCGGTATAGAAGGCATCAAGTTTTTCCTGTTCGTAAGTCCGTTCCACAATAATTTACAGCGAGATCGCGAATTTAGCGAGCGTTATTCGTAAGCGATTCACATGCGATCAACTACAAAAAATTCTATTTGTTATACTAAATATCGTATAATGATTAGATATAACAATTACGATAACTCTCCTCTATCCGAGCGAGAATATGTTCAAAAACCGAAACGCTTCTTTCGAGATCACCATGTCGCTTTCAATCTAGCGAAGGGTCGAGAGAATGTTGAAGTTTTAAGCCGATCGGCGATATTTTGTAATATCATAAAAAATACGTATGATCACACACTAATAATAAATACTATAAGGCGTGCAATCTTACACGATCAATTGGTATAATACTATATAAGTGGTGATTCTGTCGTTTTTATTTTTGAAGTTATGAAAGTCGATTCGGTATTTACATACAAAAAAGAGAATTAAATGTGTGTATATCATAAAATTAACAAGTTTTCGTAAAGCGTGGCGTTGAAAAGTCTATCTTTTCGATAAAATACGCATCAAACACGCAAACGAAAAAGATAATATTTATGTATACGATATAGATAATACACATTTTCATGTCTTTTCTAATTATTATTATTCTAGAAATTCTAGATATAAAAAAACTAGAGGAGACTGTATATAAATGTGTGTATGAAATATCTGATATTTGTTGTCTTGTTCAACGATACTAGTATTTTAGTACACAACAACAGCTCCCTGGTTGATCCTGCCAGTAGTCATATGCTTGTCTCAAAGATTAAGCCATGCATGTCTCAGTACAAGCCTAATTAAGGTGAAACCGCGAAAGGCTCATTAAATCAGTTATGGTTCCTTAGATCGTACCCACATTTACTTGGATAACTGTGGTAATTCTAGAGCTAATACATGCAAACAGAGCTCCGACCGGAGACGGAAGGAGCGCTTTTATTAGATCAAAACCAATCGGTGGCGGGCTTGCTCGTCATCGTACAACTTGGTGACTCTGAATAACTTTACGCTGATCGCACGGTCTCGCACCGGCGACGCATCTTTCAAATGTCTGCCTTATCAACTGTCGATGGTAGGTTCTGCGCCTACCATGGTTGTAACGGGTAACGGGGAATCAGGGTTCGATTCCGGAGAGGGAGCCTGAGAAACGGCTACCACATCCAAGGAAGGCAGCAGGCGCGCAAATTACCCACTCCCGGCACGGGGAGGTAGTGACGAAAAATAACGATACGGGACTCATCCGAGGCCCCGTAATCGGAATGAGTACACTCTAAACCCTTTAACGAGGATCAATTGGAGGGCAAGTCTGGTGCCAGCAGCCGCGGTAATTCCAGCTCCAATAGCGTATATTAAAGTTGTTGCGGTTAAAAAGCTCGTAGTCGAATCTGTGTCCCACGCCGCTGGTTCATCGTACGCGGTGTCAACTGGCGTGTCGTGGGACGTCCTGCCGGTGGGCTTAGCTCGCAAGGGCGGCCCAACTCAATCCCGCCGCGGTGCTCTTGACTGAGTGTCGAGGTGGGCCGGCACGTTTACTTTGAACAAATTAGAGTGCTTAAAGCAGGCCAAAATTTCGCCTGAATACTGTGTGCATGGAATAATGGAATAGGACCTCGGTTCTATTTTGTTGGTTTTCGGAACCCCGAGGTAATGATTAATAGGAACGGATGGGGGCATTCGTATTGCGACGTTAGAGGTGAAATTCTTGGATCGTCGCAAGACGGACAGAAGCGAAAGCATTTGCCAAAAACGCTTTCATTGATCAAGAACGAAAGTTAGAGGTTCGAAGGCGATCAGATACCGCCCTAGTTCTAACCATAAACGATGCCAGCTAGCGATCCGCCGACGTTCCTCCGATGACTCGGCGGGCAGCTTCCGGGAAACCAAAGCTTTTGGGTTCCGGGGGAAGTATGGTTGCAAAGCTGAAACTTAAAGGAATTGACGGAAGGGCACCACCAGGAGTGGAGCCTGCGGCTTAATTTGACTCAACACGGGAAACCTCACCAGGCCCGGACACCGGAAGGATTGACAGATTGAGAGCTCTTTCTTGATTCGGTGGGTGGTGGTGCATGGCCGTTCTTAGTTGGTGGAGCGATTTGTCTGGTTAATTCCGATAACGAACGAGACTCTAGCCTGCTAACTAGGCGTATTTCGACATCCCAAAGGCCCGTCGGTATGGAGTTTCGGCTCTTGCCGTTCGCGGTTTTTACTGTCGGCGTACAAACAATTCTTCTTAGAGGGACAGGCGGCTTCTAGCCGCACGAGATTGAGCAATAACAGGTCTGTGATGCCCTTAGATGTTCTGGGCCGCACGCGCGCTACACTGAAGGAATCAGCGTGTCCTCCCTGGCCGAGCGGCCCGGGTAACCCGCTGAACCTCCTTCGTGCTAGGGATTGGGGCTTGCAATTGTTCCCCATGAACGAGGAATTCCCAGTAAGCGCGAGTCATAAGCTCGCGTTGATTACGTCCCTGCCCTTTGTACACACCGCCCGTCGCTACTACCGATTGAATGATTTAGTGAGGTCTTCGGACTGAGCGCGGTGGCGTTTCGGCGTCGCCGATGCTTCGGAAAGATGACCAAACTTGATCATTTAGAGGAAGTAAAAGTCGTAACAAGGTTTCCGTAGGTGAACCTGCGGAAGGATCATTACAGTGTTCGTATAATACACGACAAGTCTGTATTTATTTATGGAATGTTGATCTTTTTCAATATTTTGTAATATCGAACGATTTGTGTTTTTGTTTACGATTCGAATATATATATTAATATATATATTCTGATAAAATAAAAACCACCCTCTCGTTGAAGACAAAAAATAAAACTTTTTATAACTGAAAATCTATTATCATCATACATGAATATAGATGAAGTTTTTTAAAAGTTAAAATTTTTGTACAACAAGTCTATCTGAAAGTAATAGAGCGTGTGCTGCCATGAATATTTGGATGTGGTCAGCTTTATTTGACATACACAAATAAAGTATATGACTGTATCGGGTACCTAAATGAATATAATAAATATATAATTAACTTTGTATATATCGTATTCTTTCTAGGACTAGTAATATCATATTTGTATTATTACTCCGAAGGTTTTGAAAGATTTACGCCCGACCGTCCAAATTGGTACACGCGTTACTTTTATGATGACGAAATAAATTGAAAGAGGATTTAAATTGTGCACTTTGGACAATATGCACGCCTCGTTTGTAAAACATGTGCTGTGCGTGTATATATATATATAGATATATTTGTATATGTATACGATTGTCAAAGGACTATTACTCCCTTTCTAAAAATCTATTATTAAATCGCCATATTGA
>OZ021704.1:25745643-25770106 GCA_963978555.1 Galerucella nymphaeae
ATTTTAATCTTCTCAGGAAGTAAAACTAATGTTCTTTCTTTTCAGCGACTAAGTAGTTTAGTCTCTCATAATATTCTTTTTCCTTTATCTAGGAGGGTTATTGTTATATCGAATTTACTTTATGTCTAAACCTCTTAAGATATAAATACCTTTTTCCTATTTACTGTAAATCCCTGTGATTGTGTATGATATTATTTATCCCCTGTTATTTAAACTATAATTTTAAATTATTTATTACAGGAAAATATAATTTCTAAGTTCTCTTCCAGCAGAGCCCATTGTAATTTGTATAATTTTAATTTCTTTTCGCACAACTCTGAATCTTTATTCTCCTTTACCTAGACTGGTAAAATTATAGTTTGTCAATTATAGTCCGTTTCATACTATTGTAACTTTTTTAGATGGAAGGACATCTCACACTCGACGACCTCTCTGAGGGCCTTAGCGACGTCACGGAGCATCTGCTGACACCTATCCGGACTGTAAGATTCAGCCCAGGTGTGTCCAGCTCCGTGACCATCCCTAGGGAGGAACCAACACATAGCAATTCACAATATGGCGCCCAACATGTTTTAGGGACCACGTCATCCAGCAGGACGACAGAGCCCACGACCCCGAGCAGCAGGGATCCAATGCGAATGATTGCCGAAGCCTTGCAGCTGCTAGCCACGCAGCAGCAAAGATCCACAAGAACCAGATGGGATCGCCAGCCACCCACCTTCGCAGGAAAGGATAGTGAAAACCCCGAGACCTTCCTTGTGCGCCTAGAAGACTTCGCAACGGAAGCCAACATCCCCAGAGAGCAGTGGAGAGAACTGCTCCAACAACAACTCCGAGGGGAGGCCAGATCATGGTCTCAGGCGTTCAACCAGGAAAACATTGGGTTCACTTTCCTGGCATTGCAATTACAAAATCATTTTAATAGCCCCGCAATCATAGCAAGACTGACTGCCTCATTTTTTGGAAATTTTCAGCGTTCCGGTGAGCCAGTGACAGAATTTATCATGAAAAAATCGGCACTGGCAGACAGACTCCACCTTACCCTTCCAGAAGTCGTTAAATGTCGAACGATTGTGGATCAGCTTCTTCCACAAATCAGACGACATCTGAGGAGCACCCCGCCAACCACCATGGAAGAGCTGCTACAGGTCTGCAGCGACATCGAGAAGGACCTCTCCTACGAGAGACAGGGACCCATCCGGAAAAGGGAAGATAGACCCCAGGCAACAGCCCCTTGGAGGCGAGGACCATCACCACCCAGACGTAGGTCACCTCCAAGGCGAGAACAATCACCCAGACGCAGGTCACCTCCAAGACGTGGACCATCACCATGGCGCAGACCCGCAGAAAGACGCGAGGAACCACAGACCATGCCAGACCAGACCAGACGAAGCCAATCAACACAACGGCCGTCGGGAAACGACCGACGGGGCGCCTACTAGAAGAAAAAATACCAACAGATCACCAACCCCTGTTCGCGGTTCTTAGTCCGGCCTGCGAAAAGGCAAAGATGACCAATTTGCCAGTCCTTGAAGTAGAAGTTAATGGACGTCTTGTGTCAGCACTTGTTGACACCGGAGCGACGTCAAACTTCTGTGACACTTCATTGGTGACCGACGTCACCAAGGACTGCACTGAGGTTCAACTTGCTTGCGACGGCAAAACGATTAAGAGCCCGGGGACAGCTGAGTTGGTGATCCTCACACCAGACTGGACCTTCACTTCCAATTTTAGAGTTTTACCATACTTACATTATGATATGATTTTAGGGATACCATGGCTGCAAGACCAGAAAGTCCTGATGGACTTTCCTCGCAGATGTCTCCACGCCGGTACCACCCGCCGCCACACCCTATTTTGGAGGAAGCCAGGAAAGCAGCAAAGTGGAGCGCCCCACGCCATCCTCGAGGAGGACCAAACAACCCCTGAAGCCCGGGACGACATCAACCGCCTCCTACGGGACTTCAAGGATATCTTCGACGATCATCTACGCCAACCCACAACAGACGCCACCTCCATGCGGATTCAACTAACTTCGGAGAAACCAGTAAATGTCCGCCCCTACAAATATTCCCCGGAGAAAAAGAAGCTCATCTACCAGGAGGTCGAGGAGATGCTAGCCGCAGGTGTCATTCAGCCCAGCCGATCTGCATACAACAGTCCGATTGTCATCGTGACCAAGAAAGATGGCAAACCAAGGTTCTGCGTAGACTATCGGAAGCTGAACTCCATCACCATTGATGAAGTCTCACAGTTACCACCCATCCACGAGACCGTCAGGGAGCTAGGAACCGCTAAGGTCTTTACATCTTTGGACCTTAAAATCGAAGGATTCACCCAACCAAGGTCCATCAGACAGATGCGGTCCTTCATAGGAACAGCAAGCTGGCTACGAAAATACGTACCAAGTTTCGCAGAACTCGTCAGCCCACTAACGGACCTGATGAAACAAGGGAGAAGATTCAAGTGGACGCCAGAAGCAGAGAATGCCTTCCAGGAAATCAAGCAGAAGATCGCACAACCCTTGAGACTCTCCAGGCCAGATCCTAACCTTCCCTTCAGCATCCAGACGGATGCTTCCGCAAAAGGGATGGGAGCAGTGCTGTTTCAAGGAGATCCGGACAACAGGAGAATCATAGCTTATGCCAGTGCCAAGCTCAGCCCAGCAGAGAGGAAGTACCACGTCAACGAGACGGAATGCCTAGCAGTTGTCTGGGCATTCAAGAAATTCCGCCACTTCCTTCTGGACCACCCCTTCACCCTCTACACGGATAGCCGAGCCCTCACCTGGCTTCACAAATTCAAAGCAGACAAGGCCAAGCTGACTCGATGGGCCCTCCTCCTGCAAGAGTTCACCTTCGAAGTAAAACACATCCCCGGAAGATTGAATCAACTCCCGGACCACCTGTCTCGCAACCCCCCAGAGAACAATATCCAACCCAATCAGGACGAAGACGACGATGTGGACCGCATAGCATGGCCAACCCCCCCACTGCAAGAAGACAAAGAAGACTTTCCCCTTCTCTGCATCTTAGATGACGACTTGGACCCACCAGAGGATAGACCCCCACCAGGAGCTACGTTGGAAGAAAAAATCCAATTCTCCCACAGGACCCACGAAGGGATGATCAGATTCCGGCAACGCCGTCAACGCATTGAGGAAGACGGACCCCAAAGCGCAGTGGAGAGGGAAATCCTGGAACAATTTTCCGTCGAGAACAACGTCATCTTCTATACCCCAACTCCGGACATCAAAACGACGGTAGTACCACGTCGTTTTCGCCAAGAAGTGCTAGAACAATACCTCTCCGACGCCATTTTTAGTCTCAGAACCAGAGCCAACGCCGCTACCCAGACTACCCCAGCCCAACTTCTCCTAGGATACGATCCCAGGAGACCAGAAGAAGAAGCAGACCAGCAACCCACTCAAACCCGAGAAGAGAGGATAGAAGCCGCTAAACGACGAGCAACGATCTACGCAAGGAATCTACTACCCGAGATGGAACCAAGACCAATAAGATTCGAGGAAGGAGACGCAGTCCTAACCAGGAACCACGTCAAAGGGAATTTCGGACCAACATGGACAGGACCATTCACCATAAGAAGAAGGATAGGGAACCACACCTACGAAGTCACGAAGGAAGACGGATCAACCCAACCCATTCACATCGATGACTTGCGACCAGCCCCCCCAGAAAGACGAGACCTCCGGGAGTGAATCGCGAACAGTGAAGTGCCCCTGTGCGCCCATACCTTTTTGCCCCTGTGCGTGCGACAAAAGACACACCATTGACAATCATTTAGATATAGTATTATTTGTAATCGTTTTTTTTCTATTGTTCATGCATGCCTTAAACTGTAAAAATTTTTTTTTTGTGAATAAAGACAATCGCCACCGACCAGCCACGATCTCCGAAGCGGGGGGGTGTCATAAACGGGAAAGTCAGAGTTCGGGAAAAATATAATTAATTTTGGAAAAATCCAAAATTAATTGGGGAAATACGTGGTGTGACGTCAGCAATTCGGGCAATACCCGTGACGTCACAATAACCGGGAAAAAACCACGACCGGTGTGTACTAGGAAGTACCACCAGGAACGAATCCCTATTGGTCAGGTGAACTGCGCCAATAGGTATAAATACGCGTGCCGATCGGCAACAGTATCGCAGTCCATTTCTAAATTTCGAGTTAGAGTAGCATCTCGCATGTAAAACTCTGACTTTCAAGATAGATCTTGGCTGTTCAACGGCGATTGAGTTTTTTTCGAAACTTGTGTTTTATTTCACCGCTATCCAGAGCCAGGCGTATACATACCGTAACGTATAAGTGTATTAACGACTGTTTATTTTCAGAGATATCTACGCTGTAGTGATTATTTAAATTTTAATAACTGTTTCTTTTCTAGGGGTTGTAAGTTTACTAATAACTGTTCTATTTCAGGGATATCTATACTATTATCATTGTTTGATTTAATAACCATTTCTTCTTTCAGGACGTCTATGTATATATATATATATTTGTTTATTAATATTTAATATTTAAAATTTTCTAATTTTGATTATTTTCTTTGTTAGGAATAATAATTGCTTCTTTAATTTCAGGAGAGAGGTATATACATTTGCTTTATTTCCTTTTTTCCCTTTAGCAATAAGAGTGTTTAAATGTAGTAGTATTTGTTTGTATTTCAGGAAGATTATTTCATATAAGCCTACTTTATATTTACTTTAAAACTCCTTTTTTTTTCTAGCAACAAAGTGTCTATTTATTATAATCATTTGTTTCTTTCTTTTAGGAAGGCTTTATTTTATAGATAACATTTCTGAATTTTATTTAATCTTAAATATTTCTTCCAGCGGCAAAGTGTTTGTTCTGATAATCCTTTGTCTTATTTTCCAGGAAGGTCTTATTGTGTAAATAATATTTTGTTTAATCTTTAAATTTACATTTAGATCTTGGGTATTTCTTTCTTTTCTTCAGCATTGAATAGTTTATTTATAATACCTTATCATTTGTTCTATTTCCAGGAAGGTTTTATTTTTGGTTATTTTAATCTTCTCAGGAAGTAAAACTAATGTTCTTTCTTTTCAGCGACTAAGTAGTTTAGTCTCTCATAATATTCTTTTTCCTTTATCTAGGAGGGTTATTGTTATATCGAATTTACTTTATGTCTAAACCTCTTAAGATATAAATACCTTTTTCCTATTTACTGTAAATCCCTGTGATTGTGTATGATATTATTTATCCCCTGTTATTTAAACTATAATTTTAAATTATTTATTACAGGAAAATATAATTTCTAAGTTCTCTTCCAGCAGAGCCCATTGTAATTTGTATAATTTTAATTTCTTTTCGCACAACTCTGAATCTTTATTCTCCTTTACCTAGACTGGTAAAATTATAGTTTGTCAATTATAGTCCGTTTCATACTATTGTAACTTTTTTAGATGGAAGGACATCTCACACTCGACGACCTCTCTGAGGGCCTTAGCGACGTCACGGAGCATCTGCTGACACCTATCCGGACTGTAAGATTCAGCCCAGGTGTGTCCAGCTCCGTGACCATCCCTAGGGAGGAACCAACACATAGCAATTCACAATACATTTATTGTGAATTGCTATGTGTTGGTTCCTCCCTAGGGATGGTCACGGAGCTGGACACACCTGGGCTGAATCTTACAGTCCGGATAGGTGTCAGCAGATGCTCCGTGACGTCGCTAAGGCCCTCGGAGAGGTCGTCAAGTGTGAGATGTCCTTCCATCTAAAAATATTACAATAGTATGAAACGGACTATAATTGAAAAACTATAGTTTTACCAGTCTAGGTAAAGGAGAATAAAGATTCAGAGTTGTGCGAAAAGAAATTAAAATTATACAAATTACAATGAGCTCTGCTGGAAGAGAACTTAGAAATTATATTTTCCTGTAATAAATAATTTAAAATTATAGTTTAAATAACAGGGGATAAATAATATCATACACAATCACAGGGATTTACAGTAAATAGGAAAAAGGTATTTATATCTTAAGAGGTTTAGACATAAAGTAAATTCGGTATAACAATAACCCTCCTAGATAAAGGAAAAAGAATATTATGAGAGACTAAACTACTTAGTCGCTGAAAAGAAAGAACATTAGTTTTACTTCCTGAGAAGATTAAAATAACCAAAAATAAAACCTTCCTGGAAATAGAACAAATGATAAGGTATTATAAATAAACTATTCAATGCTGAAGAAAAGAAAGAAATACCTAAGATCAAAATGTAAATTTAAAGATTAAACAAAATATTATTTACACAATAAGACCTTCCTGGAAAATAAGACAAAGGATTATCAGAACAAACACTTTGCCGCTGGAAGAAATATTTAAGATTAAATAAAATTCAGAAATGTTATCTATAAAATAAAGCCTTCCTAAAAGAAAGAAACAAATGATTATAATAAATAGACACTTTGTTGCTAGAAAAAAAAAAGGAGTTTTAAAGTAAATATAAAGTAGGCTTATATGAAATAATCTTCCTGAAATACAAACAAATACTACTACATTTAAACACTCTTATTGCTAAAGGAAAAAAGGAAATAAAGCAAATGTATATACCTCTCTCCTGGAATTAAAGAAGCAATTATTATTCCTAACAAAGAAAATAATCAAAATTCGGAAAAAAAAGATATTAAATATTAATAAACAAAAATATATATATATACATAGACGTCCTGAAAGAAGAAACGGTTATTAAATCAAACAATGATAATAGTATAGATATCCCTGAAATAGAACAATTATTAGTAAACTTACAACCCCTAGAAAAGAAACAGTTATTAAAATTTAAATAATCACTACAGCGTAGATATCTCTGAAAATAAACAGTCGTTAATACACTTATACGTTACGGTATGTATACGCCTGGCTCTGGATAGCGGTGAAATAAAACACAAGTTTCGAAAAAAACTCAATCGCCGTTGAACAGCCAAGATCTATCTTGAAAGTCAGAGTTTTACATGCGAGATGCTACTCTAACTCGAAATTTAGAAATGGACTGCGATACTGTTGCCGATCGGCACGCGTATTTATACCTATTGGCGCAGTTCACCTGACCAATAGGGATTCGTTCCTGGTGGTACTTCCTAGTACACACCGGTCGTGGTTTTTTCCCGGTTACTGTGACGTCACGGGTATTGCCCGAATTGCTGACGTCACACCACGTATTTCCCCAATTAATTTTGGATTTTTCCAAAATTAATTATATTTTTCCCGAACTCTGACTTTCCCGTTTATGACACCCCCCCGCTTCGGAGATCGTGGCTGGTCGGTGGCGATTGTCTTTATTCACAAAAAAAATTTTTACAGTTTAAGGCATGCATGAACAATAGAAAAAAAAACGATTACAAATAATACTATATCTAAATTATTGTCAATGGTGTGTCTTTTGTCTCACGCACAGGGGAAAAAAGGTATGGGCGCACAGGGGCACTTCACTGTTCGCGATTCACTCCCGGAGGTCTCGTCTTTCTGGGGGGGCTGGTCGCAAGTCATCGATGTGAATGGGTTGGGTTGATCCGTCTTCCTTCGTGACTTCGTAGGTGTGGTTCCCTATCCTTCTTCTGATGGTGAATGGTCCTGTCCATGTTGGTCCGAAATTCCCTTTGACGTGGTTCCTGGTTAGGACTGCGTCTCCTTCCTCGAATCTTATTGGTCTTGGTTCCATCTCGGGTAGTAGATTCCTTGCGTAGATCGTTGCTCGTCGTTTAGCGGCTTCTATCCTCTCTTCTCGGGTTTGAGTGGGTCGCTGGTCTGCTTCTTCTTCTGGTCTCCTGGGATCGTATCCTAGGAGAAGTTGGGCTGGGGTAGTCTGGGTAGCGGCGTTGGCTCTGGTTCTGAGACTAAAAATGGCGTCGGAGAGGTATTGTTCCCACCTATTGTCATCTGGAGTCCTTGCTTTGGCTCGCAGAATTTTCTTAAGCTCCTGCACTCGTCGTTCTACTGGGTTGGCTCGTTGGTGGTAGATAGGAGAGAATTCCTGTGCAATATGATGCTGTGTCAGGAATCTCTCCCATGCGTCTCCTCTGAATTGGGCACCGTTGTCCGTGATCACCTTTTTTGGATACCCCCATCTATGACAGATTTCTTCTCTGAAAAATTCTACTGCGTGGGTGCTCTTTGCACTGGGGACGCATCTGTGTTCTACCCAGTGACTGAAGGTATCTGTCGCTAAAAGAATGAATCTGTTTTTCCGTCCTCTGGAAGGTGGGTAGGGTCCAAGGATGTCGAAGGATACGGTGTGCCATGGTGTCTGTGGTAGGCGGACTTGGACTGGAGCTGCTGGTTGGCGGGCTGCTGCTTTTGTGGTTGCGCATGTTATACAGGAGCGGACATGGTTGCGGACATCTGCGCGGGAACTGGGCCAGTAGTATCGCCTCCTGATTGCTCTCAAGGTTTCTTCCTGTCCAGGATGATTGGCGGTCTCGGAGTCGTGGTATTGTTCTAGCACTTCTTGGCGAAAACGACGTGGTACTACCGTTGTTTTGATGTCCGGAGTTGGGGTATAGAAGATGACGTTGTTCTCGACGGAAAATTGTTCCAGGATTTCCCTCTCCACTGTGCTTTGGGGTCCGTCTTCCTCAATGCGTTGACGGCGTTGCCGGAATCTGATCATCCCTTCGTGGGTCCTGTGGGAGAATTGGATTTTTTCTTCCAACGTAGCTCCTGGTGGGGGTCTATCCTCTGGTGGGTCCAAGTCGTCATCTAAGATGCAGAGAAGGGGAAAGTCTTCTTTGTCTTCTTGCAGTGGGGGGGTTGGCCATGCTATGCGGTCCACATCGTCGTCTTCGTCCTGATTGGGTTGGATATTGTTCTCTGGGGGGTTGCGAGACAGGTGGTCCGGGAGTTGATTCAATCTTCCGGGGATGTGTTTTACTTCGAAGGTGAACTCCTGCAGGAGGAGGGCCCATCGAGTCAGCTTGGCCTTGTCTGCTTTGAATTTGTGAAGCCAGGTGAGGGCTCGGCTATCCGTGTAGAGGGTGAAGGGGTGGTCCAGAAGGAAGTGGCGGAATTTCTTGAATGCCCAGACAACTGCTAGGCATTCCGTCTCGTTGACGTGGTACTTCCTCTCTGCTGGGCTGAGCTTGGCACTGGCATAAGCTATGATTCTCCTGTTGTCCGGATCTCCTTGAAACAGCACTGCTCCCATCCCTTTTGCGGAAGCATCCGTCTGGATGCTGAAGGGAAGGTTAGGATCTGGCCTGGAGAGTCTCAAGGGTTGTGCGATCTTCTGCTTGATTTCCTGGAAGGCATTCTCTGCTTCTGGCGTCCACTTGAATCTTCTCCCTTGTTTCATCAGGTCCGTTAGTGGGCTGACGAGTTCTGCGAAACTTGGTACGTATTTTCGTAGCCAGCTTGCTGTTCCTATGAAGGACCGCATCTGTCTGATGGACCTTGGTTGGGTGAATCCTTCGATTTTTTCTTGGTGCCTGCTCAGGGGGTAGGTTGCGTCGGCGGTGACTCGATGTCCAAGGTATTCTAGCTCTGGTACTGCAAACCGGCATTTCCTCAGGGAAATCCACAGGCCATGGGCTCGAAGGCGCTCTAGGACGAGGTGGAGATGTCCGATATGCTCTTCCAGGGTCTCGGAGTAGACTATAATGTCATCCATATAGACCTTAATGCACCGGTCTACTAGGCCGGCTAGGACTGCTGTCACTAGCTTTTGGAAGGCTGCTGGTCCATTCTTCAGTCCGAATGGCATGACCTTGAATTCGAAGGCTGAACCGTCTGGTAGAGTGAAGGCGGTGTATTTCCTGGATGCTGGCTCCATGGGAATCTGCCAGAATCCGCTTTTAAGGTCCAAAGATGTAAAGACCTTAGCGGTTCCTAGCTCCCTGACGGTCTCGTGGATGGGTGGTAACTGTGAGACTTCATCAATGGTGATGGAGTTCAGCTTCCGATAGTCTACGCAGAACCTTGGTTTGCCATCTTTCTTGGTCACGATGACAATCGGACTGTTGTATGCAGATCGGCTGGGCTGAATGACACCTGCGGCTAGCATCTCCTCGACCTCCTGGTAGATGAGCTTCTTTTTCTCCGGGGAATATTTGTAGGGGCGGACATTTACTGGTTTCTCCGAAGTTAGTTGAATCCGCATGGAGGTGGCGTCTGTTGTGGGTTGGCGTAGATGATCGTCGAAGATATCCTTGAAGTCCCGTAGGAGGCGGTTGATGTCGTCCCGGGCTTCAGGGGTTGTTTGGTCCTCCTCGAGGATGGCGTGGGGCGCTCCACTTTGCTGCTTTCCTGGCTTCCTCCAAAATAGGGTGTGGCGGCGGGTGGTACCGGCGTAGAGACATCTGCGAGGAAAGTCCATCAGGACTTTCTGGTCTTGCAGCCATGGTATCCCTAAAATCATATCATAATGTAAGTATGGTAAAACTCTAAAATTGGAAGTGAAGGTCCAGTCTGGTGTGAGGATCACCAACTCAGCTGTCCCCGGGCTCTTAATCGTTTTGCCGTCGCAAGCAAGTTGAACCTCAGTGCAGTCCTTGGTGACGTCGGTCACCAATGAAGTGTCACAGAAGTTTGACGTCGCTCCGGTGTCAACAAGTGCTGACACAAGACGTCCATTAACTTCTACTTCAAGGACTGGCAAATTGGTCATCTTTGCCTTTTCGCAGGCCGGACTAAGAACCGCGAACAGGGGTTGGTGATCTGTTGGTATTTTTTCTTCTAGTAGGCGCCCCGTCGGTCGTTTCCCGACGGCCGTTGTGTTGATTGGCTTCGTCTGGTCTGGTCTGGCCTGGTCTGTGGTTCCTCGCGTCTTTCTGCGGGTCTGCGCCATGGTGATGGTCCACGTCTTGGGGGTGACCTGCGTCTGGGTGATGGTTCTCGCCTTGGAGGTGACCTACGTCTGGGTGGTGATGGTCCTCGCCTCCAAGGGGCTGTTGCCTGGGGTCTATCTTCCCTTTTCCGGATGGGTCCCTGTCTCTCGTAGGAGAGGTCCTTCTCGATGTCGCTGCAGACCTGTAGCAGCTCTTCCATGGTGGTTGGCGGGGTGCTCCTCAGATGTCGTCTGATTTGTGGAAGAAGCTGATCCACAATCGTTCGACATTTAACGACTTCTGGAAGGGTAAGGTGGAGTCTGTCTGCCAGTGCCGATTTTTTCATGATAAATTCTGTCACTGGCTCGCCGGAACGCTGAAAATTTCCAAAAAATGAGGCAGTCAGTCTTGCTAAGATTGCGGGGCTATTAAAATGATTTTGTAATTGCAATGCCAGGAAAGTGAACCCAATGTTTTCCTGGTTGAACGCATGAGACCATGATCTGGCCTCCCCTCGGAGTTGTTGTTGGAGCAGTTCTCTCCACTGCTCTCTGGGGATGTTGGCTTCCGTTGCGAAGTCTTCTAGGCGCACAAGGAAGGTCTCGGGGTTTTCACTATCCTTTCCTGCGAAGGTGGGTGGCTGGCGATCCCATCTGGTTCTCGTGGATCTTTGCTGCTGCGTGGCTAGCAGCTGCAAGGCTTCGGCAATCATTCGCATTGGATCCCTGCTGCTCGGGGTCGTGGGCTCTGTCGTCCTGCTGGATGACGTGGTCCCTAAAACATGTTGGGCGCCATATTGTGAATTGCTATGTGTTGGTTCCTCCCTAGGGATGGTCACGGAGCTGGACACACCTGGGCTGAATCTTACAGTCCGGATAGGTGTCAGCAGATGCTCCGTGACGTCGCTAAGGCCCTCGGAGAGGTCGTCAAGTGTGAGATGTCCTTCCATCTAAAAATATTACAATAGTATGAAACGGACTATAATTGAAAAACTATAGTTTTACCAGTCTAGGTAAAGGAGAATAAAGATTCAGAGTTGTGCGAAAAGAAATTAAAATTATACAAATTACAATGAGCTCTGCTGGAAGAGAACTTAGAAATTATATTTTCCTGTAATAAATAATTTAAAATTATAGTTTAAATAACAGGGGATAAATAATATCATACACAATCACAGGGATTTACAGTAAATAGGAAAAAGGTATTTATATCTTAAGAGGTTTAGACATAAAGTAAATTCGGTATAACAATAACCCTCCTAGATAAAGGAAAAAGAATATTATGAGAGACTAAACTACTTAGTCGCTGAAAAGAAAGAACATTAGTTTTACTTCCTGAGAAGATTAAAATAACCAAAAATAAAACCTTCCTGGAAATAGAACAAATGATAAGGTATTATAAATAAACTATTCAATGCTGAAGAAAAGAAAGAAATACCTAAGATCAAAATGTAAATTTAAAGATTAAACAAAATATTATTTACACAATAAGACCTTCCTGGAAAATAAGACAAAGGATTATCAGAACAAACACTTTGCCGCTGGAAGAAATATTTAAGATTAAATAAAATTCAGAAATGTTATCTATAAAATAAAGCCTTCCTAAAAGAAAGAAACAAATGATTATAATAAATAGACACTTTGTTGCTAGAAAAAAAAAAGGAGTTTTAAAGTAAATATAAAGTAGGCTTATATGAAATAATCTTCCTGAAATACAAACAAATACTACTACATTTAAACACTCTTATTGCTAAAGGAAAAAAGGAAATAAAGCAAATGTATATACCTCTCTCCTGGAATTAAAGAAGCAATTATTATTCCTAACAAAGAAAATAATCAAAATTCGGAAAAAAAAGATATTAAATATTAATAAACAAAAATATATATATATACATAGACGTCCTGAAAGAAGAAACGGTTATTAAATCAAACAATGATAATAGTATAGATATCCCTGAAATAGAACAATTATTAGTAAACTTACAACCCCTAGAAAAGAAACAGTTATTAAAATTTAAATAATCACTACAGCGTAGATATCTCTGAAAATAAACAGTCGTTAATACACTTATACGTTACGGTATGTATACGCCTGGCTCTGGATAGCGGTGAAATAAAACACAAGTTTCGAAAAAAACTCAATCGCCGTTGAACAGCCAAGATCTATCTTGAAAGTCAGAGTTTTACATGCGAGATGCTACTCTAACTCGAAATTTAGAAATGGACTGCGATACTGTTGCCGATCGGCACGCGTATTTATACCTATTGGCGCAGTTCACCTGACCAATAGGGATTCGTTCCTGGTGGTACTTCCTAGTACACACCGGTCGTGGTTTTTTCCCGGTTACTGTGACGTCACGGGTATTGCCCGAATTGCTGACGTCACACCACGTATTTCCCCAATTAATTTTGGATTTTTCCAAAATTAATTATATTTTTCCCGAACTCTGACTTTCCCGTTTATGACACATTTGTATTGAGAAAATAGTTAGTCTTATTCAGTACGTAGTAGTTACTGTACGCATATTCTATTTATTTCTAATAGAGTTGTTGTCGATAAATTTTTGTGCAAAACAACGACATGGCAGATACAGATAATCAGCCTTCCGCAACATCTGCAGCTTCTGCGTCCAATTCACCACAGGCTTCTTCGTCGCCAGTTAAAAAGGAAAAGAAAGCAAAAAATCCTAGAACTAAACCGTCCCATCCACCAACTTCAGAAATGGTAAACAATGCGATTAAAGGTTTAAAAGAACGTGGAGGTTCTTCTCTTCAAGCTATAAAGAAATACATCGCTGCCAATTATAAAGTAGACGCAGAAAAAGTAGCACCGTTCATCAAGAAATATTTAAAAGCATCCGTCGTTTCAGGTTCATTGGTACAAACGAAAGGTAAAGGAGCATCGGGATCCTTTAAATTAGCATCGACTACTTCGACGGGAGGTGGCTCTGTCAAACCAAGTACAAGTGAAAAGAAGAAAACTGCGAGTGTTGGGAAAGCCAAGAAAGTAGCTACAGCTAAAAAAAGCGTGGCGGCGGCTGGTACTGCAGATAAGCCTAAAATGGTAAAAAAACCTGTCAAAGGAAAAAAAGCGACCACTGCAGCTTCATTAAAGGTGACAACGACAACAGTGCAGGCGGCCGAAAAGAGAGTCGTTAAAACTAAAAAAAGTGATAAAAAGACGTCTTCAAAAGCAGCAGCCGCTTCAAATACCGCAACTAGCGCCTCGTCCGACATTAAAACAAAAAGTCCTACAAAAGCAAAGAAATCTAATAAGGGAAGTCCGACGAAAAAACCAAGAGCACCAAAGCCAAAAACCGCTAAAGCTACGAGCAGTTCTCCGAAATCGAGAAAAGCAGCTTCTCCTAAAAAAAGAAAATAAAATGGAACTTTTTTTATTAATAAAAAAGTGGCATAAGTATTATGGGACGAAATTTCCCAAAAAAAAATATTTTGCATCATATTATCATCGGCATTAACAAATGGCCCTTTTCAGGGCCACAATTTACATTGTTTTATTTGTGAAAATACTTTCCACTTACTCAGCTCAATATTATGATCCGTATCTCGAGTTTGATTTCCATCGCATGAACAGATGAAAAATTCATTTATAATTTTAGCCGTTACACTAGGGATCGTTCATTATTTTAAAAATTATTCATTCATATCCATTGATATTTTTCTTTTTTCTTATTTATGAGAGTTGTTTTTCAAAGCAGAAGTAAAATTTGTGGTTCTGAAAAGAACCGTTTTTTCCCACTCTGTCGTCGTCAAATTGTGTACATCTACAAATAAGTATATTTAAGCACGTTCTCCACGAATTCTTCTAGCCAATTGAATATCTTTTGGCATAATAGTAACCCGTTTAGCATGAATTGCGCAAAGATTGGTATCTTCAAAGAGACCTACTAGGTAAGCTTCACTGGCTTCTTGAAGGGCCATAACCGCAGAACTTTGAAAACGCAAATCCGTTTTAAAATCCTGTGCAATTTCACGAACTAATCGTTGAAAAGGCAATTTTCTTATGAGTAATTCGGTACTTTTTTGATAACGTCTTATTTCACGAAGAGCAACAGTACCAGGCCTATAACGATGAGGTTTTTTTACGCCTCCCGTTGCTGGTGCACTCTTACGAGCGGCCTTCGTTGCTAACTGTTTACGTGGAGCTTTTCCTCCAGTTGATTTTCTAGCCGTTTGCTTGGTTCGAGCCATTTTTATTTTCAATATAATATATTCTAACTGTATATCTAACGATTAACTCGGAATATTACAAACATACACGCGCACAGGATGTTTTTAAAGAAATAAACGCTACAAATTTCCGAACTAATATTTATAGGATATCATTACGTACGACTCGATTATGATTGGCAGAAATGGTTGGAATGGGAGGTGCTTAAAAGTTAACAAAACCCCAGTCCACGACCAGCTGGAAATCAGTATTTTGAAATCGTTCAAAGTAAAGTGTCGTTAATACGTTATCACGTTTTTTTTAGAGTTGAAATATAAAAATGACTGGACGTGGCAAAGGTGGTAAGGGATTGGGAAAAGGGGGTGCAAAACGTCACCGTAAAGTTTTACGTGATAATATTCAAGGTATCACTAAACCTGCTATAAGAAGATTGGCTAGACGTGGAGGAGTAAAACGTATATCGGGTTTAATTTACGAAGAAACTCGTGGAGTGTTGAAGGTGTTTTTGGAAAATGTTATCAGAGATGCCGTAACATATACCGAACATGCTAAAAGGAAAACTGTAACCGCCATGGACGTGGTGTATGCTTTAAAACGTCAAGGCCGTACTTTATACGGTTTTGGTGGTTAATTTCATTTATTTTATGATATATTAATAGAAAGTCCATGGAAATATGTAATGTATATGCTAATAGAAAACGGTTCTTTTCAGAACCACAATATTTTATTTTTATTATGAAAATATTATGACTTCGACATATTATGTAATATCCTACCTAACAAGTAATCGAAGAAAAAAATCAGTGAATGGCGTAAATAAGAAAAGAGGGAAATGAAGAAATGAAAAAAAAAATGTTATACACTTCATGTTTCTTTAATGTCGGAACAAGTAAAATTATCTGTTTTATTTATTATATTTCTACTTTCGTCGGTACTAGAAAAATATTTATATACATATATATTTATTATGTAGGTAGGTAGCTACTAACACCAACATAAAAAGATATAATATATTGATAATTATTAATATCGATATTTCATAAATAAAAAATGAATTGTGGCCCTTAAAAGGGCCGGTAGTAAGGGTAGGTAATTTTAGAAAATTGTTAATATAGAATTAAGCCTTCTTTTCAGTTTTTTTCGGTAAAAGTACAGCTTGAATATTCGGAAGTACACCACCTTGTGCGATAGTAACTCCAGACAATAATTTGTTCAATTCCTCATCATTTCTGATGGCTAACTGTAAATGCCTAGGAATTATACGTGTTTTTTTATTATCTCTCGCTGCATTTCCTGCCAATTCCAATACTTCAGCAGCCAAATATTCCATAACGGCTGCCAAATATACAGGAGCTCCAGCACCAACTCTTTCTGCATAATTTCCTTTTCTTAACAGACGGTGTATACGTCCCACTGGAAACTGTAGTCCTGCACGATTTGATCGGGACTTTGCCTTTCCCTTAACTTTACCGCCTTTGCCGCGTCCTGACATATTATTTATTTTATTATCTTGTATATAATCACACGTAAAATGGATTCAAAGCGACTCGCCAAAACAGACTGTTTTAAAATACGGGTCTACCTTAGACTTTATACCAAAGAGCCCCACCAATCACATTACAGCGAATAAGCGAATGTAAGAGGGAGGAGCCTAATGAAACTACACAGTCCTATATATATATATACGGTGCTACGTAAAAACTAGTTAGTCAGTCAGTTTTAGCTGGTGTTAGATTGTTTTTCACACGATACGACGTTACGTTATTTTAGTGTATTTCAATAAGTAAAATGCCACCAAAAGCAAGCGGAAAAGCCGCTAAAAAGGCTGGTAAAGCACAAAAAAATATCTCAAAAGCCGACAAAAAAAAGAAAAGGAGGAGGAAGGAGAGTTATGCCATCTATATTTACAAGGTATTGAAACAAGTTCATCCTGACACCGGTATTTCCAGCAAAGCCATGAGTATAATGAACAGTTTTGTCAATGACATTTTCGAGCGTATTGCTGCTGAAGCATCAAGATTGGCTCATTACAATAAACGTTCTACAATTACCAGTAGAGAAATTCAAACTGCAGTAAGATTATTGCTTCCAGGTGAATTAGCGAAACACGCAGTTAGTGAGGGCACTAAAGCCGTCACCAAATACACTAGTTCCAAATAATTTCGTTCAATAATGTTTCTTTATTTTATTTTAACAACCATTAACAAACGGTTCTTTTCAGAACCACAATATTATATTCTATATTTATGAAAAGAAAAAAACAAACAAGTGCCAAATTCTATATATTGCTGTGGTATCTAAAATGAGCAGCAAACAACCTCTGTATAACGTACATTTATCTATAGTCTATACCATTTATGGTAAATAGTTTAAGATATTTCACATTAAAAGAATTTTATAAATAAAATTAATGATAAGGAAGCTGGAGATGAAAAAGAAAGTGATTTTTTAGAACTTCTATGTAAAGTTCAATTTAATAAAATTTGAAGAAAAAACTTGAATTGATAATTCTTACAAAATTAATATTAAATCTTAGTAGTATTAAATTTAGTTTTAAAATATTTATTATCCGTGGTGGTTAGGTACATTCATTGTAATTTGAATTGTGTAGTTCTAAGCAAGGTTGTGTTTGACGTTTGTCAATATTATTGATAGATAGTTCTGAGAAATTACTTTCTGATATATAACTTTTGGTTATATAGTAGTCCATCGACACATTAATTTGAAAATTTTAAACGCGCCAATTCGCTTCGTTAAAAAGGTAGACAGAAAGCAAGTCGATTTCATGCTATTCATCTGGAGTATCTCCACATACGGATATCTTCTGTCTGTACCTACAGGAGTACAGTTGATTACAACCATCGAAAAATGTAAGCCCATCGACACATTAATTAGAGAATTTTAAACGCGCCAATTCGCTTCGTTAAAAAGGTAGACAGAAAGCAAGTCGATTTCATGCTATTCATCTGGAGTATCTCCACATACGGATATCTTCTGTCTGTACCTACAGGAGTACAGTTGATTACAACCATCGAAAAATGTAAGCCCATCGACACATTAATTAGAGAATTTTAAACGCGCCAATTCTCTTCGTTAAAAAGGTAGGCAGAAAGCAAGTCGATTTCATGCTATTTATCTTGCTTTCTTCACACCTTTTTACGAAGCGAATTGGCGCGATTAAGAATCTCAAATTAATGTGTCGCTTGGCTTACATTTTTCGATGGTTGGAATCAACTGTACTCCTGTATGTGGAGAGTATATTATTTCTTCGTACAACTAACCTAGCCTATGAGGCGAAGTTGGATCTTGGGTCTTCGGCCCAATATACCGCACCGACCCGGTGCTCAGACACATCTTTGTCGAAGCGAATGGGCGCGTTTAAAATTCTCAAATTAACGTGTCGCTTGGCTTACATTTTTCGATGGTTGGAATCAACTGTACTCCTGTATGTAGGTACAGAAGATATCCGTATGTGGAGAGTATATTATTTCTTCGCACAACTAACCTAGCCTATGAGGCGCAGTTGTATCTTGGGTCTTCGGCCTAATATACCGCACCGACCCGGTGCTCAGACACATCTTTGTCGAAGCGAATGGGCGCGTTTAAAATTCTCAAATTAACGTGTCGCTTGGCTTACATTTTTCGATGGTTGGAATCAACTGTACTCCTGTAGGTAGGTACAGAAGATATCCGTATGTGGAGATACTTCAGATGAATAGCATGGAATCGACATGCTTTCTGTCTACCTTTTCTGCGAAGCGAAATGGCGCGTTAAAAATTTTCAAATTAATGTGTCGATGGGCTTTCATTTTTCGATGGTTGGAATCAAACGTACTCCTGCACTCCTTCACAGAAGTATCACTGGATTTTAGAAAATGAATTTTCTCAATTTTTTCTTACTTCTGCGTATTTGTCCGCGGCTTTCTTATATTTTTTAACTAGATGTTGTTTAGTTCAAGGTGGAGAGCGAGTATATTATTTCTTCGTACAACTAACCTTGCCTATGGGGGATGTGGCAGGATCTTGGGTCTTCGTCCCAATATACCGCACCGAGCCGGTGCTCAGACGCATCTTTAGTTTTGTTGTATCAGTCTAAGAATGTTATTTTGAATAGTTTGGACTGATATTTTAGTCTCTCTTTGGCCAGGATAGACTTCTTCTCCCTTATTCTTTCTGTTTTTTGTGGTGATCTAAATTTAATGTTGAAAATGTGTTCTTTACACTTTTTTTAGAAAAAAAAATAAATTTTTTGAAATCGACATAAAGTGAGTGGAGAAAGCGAGAATGGATTGGATATTTTTTCACATGTTTGATGTCAACGTTCGTTATTGGAAACAGATTCGATTGAATATAAAAACAATCCACTTACTTTTCTTACACTTTTTCAGTTTGTATAGTTAAAATTAAATTTTCATAAAAAGAGTATAGATATCGAACGGTTTTGGGAAAACGGTATATATTTCAAAAACAGAATTATAATCTTAAAAAGAAAGTTTTATTTTAAATTTAATGTTGGAAAATGTGTTCGTTACACTTTTTTCAGGGAAAAAAAAATTTTTTTGAAATCGAGAAGGGATTGGATATTTTTTCACATGTTTGATGTCAACGTTCGTTATTGGAAACAGATTCGATTGAATATAAAAACAAACCACTTACTTTCCTTACACTTTTTCAGTTTGTATAGTTAAAATTAAATTTTCATAAAAAGAGTATAGATATCGAACGGTTTTGGGAAAACGGTATATATTTCAAAAACAGAATTATAATCTTAAAAAGAAAGTTTTATTTTAAATTTAATGTTGGAAAATGTGTTCGTTACACTTTTTTCAGGGAAAAAAAAATTTTTTTGAAATCGAGAAGGGATTGGATATTTTTTCACATGTTTGATGTCAACGTTCGTTATTGGAAACAGATTCGATTGAATATAAAAACAAACCACTTACTTTCCTTACACTTTTTCAGTTTGTATAGTTAAAATTAAATTTTCATAAAAAGAGTATAGATATCGAACGGTTTAGGGAAAACGGTATTTATTTCAAAAACAGAATTATAATCTTACAAAGAAAGTTTTATTTTAAATTTAATGTTGAAAATGTGTTCGTTACACTTTTTTTAGAAAAAAAAATAAATTTTTTGAAATCGACATAAAGTGAGTGGAGAAAGCGAGAATGGATTGGATATTTTTTCACATGTTTGATGTCAACGTTCGTTATTGGAAACAGATTCGATTGAATATAAAAACAATCCACTTACTTTTCTTACACTTTTTCAGTTTGTATAGTTAAAATTAAATTTTCATAAAAAGAGTATAGATATCGAACGGTTTTGGGAAAACGGTATATATTTCAAAAACAGAATTATAATCTTAAAAAGAAAGTTTTATTTTAAATTTAATGTTGGAAAATGTGTTCGTTACACTTTTTTCAGGGAAAAAAAAATTTTTTTGAAATCGAGAAGGGATTGGATATTTTTTCACATGTTTGATGTCAACGTTCGTTATTGGAAACAGATTCGATTGAATATAAAAACAAACCACTTACTTTCCTTACACTTTTTCAGTTTGTATAGTTAAAATTAAATTTTCATAAAAAGAGTATAGATATCGAACGGTTTAGGGAAAACGGTATTTATTTCAAAAACAGAATTATAATCTTACAAAGAAAGTTTTATTTTAAATTTAATGTTGAAAATGTGTTCGTTACACTTTTTTTAGAAAAAAAAATAAATTTTTTGAAATCGACATAAAGTGAGTGGAGAAAGCGAGAATGGATTGGATATTTTTTCACATGTTTGATGTCAACGTTCGTTATTGGAAACAGATTCGATTGAATATAAAAACAATCCACTTACTTTTCTTACACTCTTTCAGTTTGTACCTAAAGTTAAAATTAAATTTTCATAAAAAGAGTATAGATATCGAACGGTTTTGCGAAAACGGTATATATTTCAAAAACAGAATTATAATCTTAAAAATAAAGTTTTATTTTAAATTTAATGTTGGAAAATGTGTTCGTTACACTTTTTTCAGGGAAAAAAAAATTTTTTTGAAATCGAGAAGGGATTGGATATTTTTTCACATGTTTGATGTCAACGTTCGTTATTGGAAACAGATTCGATTGAATATAAAAACAATCCACTTACTTTCGTTACACTCTTTCAGTTTTTATAGTTAAAATAAAATTTTCATAAAAAGAGTATAGATATCGAACGGTTTTGGGAAAACGGTATATATTTCAAAAACAGAATTATAATCTTAAAAAGAAAGTTTTATTTTAAATTTAATGTTGAAAATGTGTTCGTTACACTTTTTTTAGGAAAAAAAAAATTTTTTTTGAAATCGAGAAGGGATTGGATATTTTTTCACATGTTTGATGTCAACGTTCGTTATTGGAAACAGATTCGATTGAATATAAAAACAATCCACTTACTTTCCTTACACTTTTTCAGTTTGTACCTATAGTTAAAATAAAATCTTCATAAAAAGAGTATAGATATCGAACGGTTTTGGGAAAACGTTATATATTTCAAAAACAGAATTATAATCTTAAAAAGAAAGATTTATTTTAAATTTTATGTTGAAAATGTGTTCGTTACACTTTTTTTAGGAAAAAAAAAGGAATTTTTTGAAATCGAGAAGGGATTGGATATTTTTTCACATGTTTGATGTCAATGTTCGTTATTGGAAACAGATTCGATTGAATATAAAAACAATCCACTTACTTTCGTTACACTTTTTCAGTTTTTATAGTAAAATAAAATTTTCATAAAAATAGTATAGATATCGAACGGTTTTGGGAAAACGGTATATATTTCAAAAACAGAATTATAATCTTCAAAAGAAAGTTTTATTTTAAATTTAATGTTGAAAATGTGTTCGTTACACTTTTTTTAGGAAAAAAAAAATTTTTTTTGAAATCGAGAAGGGATTGGATATTTTTTCACATGTTTGATGTCAACGTTCGTTATTGGAAACAGATTCGATTGAATATAAAAACAATCCACTTACTTTCGTTACACTTTTTCAGTTTTTATAGTTAAAATTAAATTTTCATAAAAAGAGTATAGATATCGAACGGTTTTGGGAAAACGGTATATATTTCAAAAACAGAATTATATTCTTACAAAGAAAGTTTTCGTCACAATTTGTTAAAGATATGTCTGAGCACCAGCTCCGTGCGGTTATATGTGATATGAGGACGTCTCGACTGAGAGAGTGCAATATTCATATGTTCATAACTCTCATGTCTAAATACGTCTTTTATTCACATAGGCATGTGGGCCAGTACGACGCCAGAACATAATCACAGATTGAAACAAAAAAATGTGTGGTCGTGTGTTTCTGGAAAGAATAAGATTTACATTTTGCAAGATATATCAGGGACGACTACAATACGTCGTCGTTTCGGTATAGAAGGCATCAAGTTTTTCCTGTTCGTAAGTCCGTTCCACAATAATTTACAGCGAGATCGCGAATTTAGCGAGCGTTATTCGTAAGCGATTCACATGCGATCAACTACAAAAAATTCTATTTGTTATACTAAATATCGTATAATGATTAGATATAACAATTACGATAACTCTCCTCTATCCGAGCGAGAATATGTTCAAAAACCGAAACGCTTCTTTCGAGATCACCATGTCGCTTTCAATCTAGCGAAGGGTCGAGAGAATGTTGAAGTTTTAAGCCGATCGGCGATATTTTGTAATATCATAAAAAATACGTATGATCACACACTAATAATAAATACTATAAGGCGTGCAATCTTACACGATCAATTGGTATAATACTATATAAGTGGTGATTCTGTCGTTTTTATTTTTGAAGTTATGAAAGTCGATTCGGTATTTACATACAAAAAAGAGAATTAAATGTGTGTATATCATAAAATTAACAAGTTTTCGTAAAGCGTGGCGTTGAAAAGTCTATCTTTTCGATAAAATACGCATCAAACACGCAAACGAAAAAGATAATATTTATGTATACGATATAGATAATACACATTTTCATGTCTTTTCTAATTATTATTATTCTAGAAATTCTAGATATAAAAAAACTAGAGGAGACTGTATATAAATGTGTGTATGAAATATCTGATATTTGTTGTCTTGTTCAACGATACTAGTATTTTAGTACACAACAACAGCTCCCTGGTTGATCCTGCCAGTAGTCATATGCTTGTCTCAAAGATTAAGCCATGCATGTCTCAGTACAAGCCTAATTAAGGTGAAACCGCGAAAGGCTCATTAAATCAGTTATGGTTCCTTAGATCGTACCCACATTTACTTGGATAACTGTGGTAATTCTAGAGCTAATACATGCAAACAGAGCTCCGACCGGAGACGGAAGGAGCGCTTTTATTAGATCAAAACCAATCGGTGGCGGGCTTGCTCGTCATCGTACAACTTGGTGACTCTGAATAACTTTACGCTGATCGCACGGTCTCGCACCGGCGACGCATCTTTCAAATGTCTGCCTTATCAACTGTCGATGGTAGGTTCTGCGCCTACCATGGTTGTAACGGGTAACGGGGAATCAGGGTTCGATTCCGGAGAGGGAGCCTGAGAAACGGCTACCACATCCAAGGAAGGCAGCAGGCGCGCAAATTACCCACTCCCGGCACGGGGAGGTAGTGACGAAAAATAACGATACGGGACTCATCCGAGGCCCCGTAATCGGAATGAGTACACTCTAAACCCTTTAACGAGGATCAATTGGAGGGCAAGTCTGGTGCCAGCAGCCGCGGTAATTCCAGCTCCAATAGCGTATATTAAAGTTGTTGCGGTTAAAAAGCTCGTAGTCGAATCTGTGTCCCACGCCGCTGGTTCATCGTACGCGGTGTCAACTGGCGTGTCGTGGGACGTCCTGCCGGTGGGCTTAGCTCGCAAGGGCGGCCCAACTCAATCCCGCCGCGGTGCTCTTGACTGAGTGTCGAGGTGGGCCGGCACGTTTACTTTGAACAAATTAGAGTGCTTAAAGCAGGCCAAAATTTCGCCTGAATACTGTGTGCATGGAATAATGGAATAGGACCTCGGTTCTATTTTGTTGGTTTTCGGAACCCCGAGGTAATGATTAATAGGAACGGATGGGGGCATTCGTATTGCGACGTTAGAGGTGAAATTCTTGGATCGTCGCAAGACGGACAGAAGCGAAAGCATTTGCCAAAAACGCTTTCATTGATCAAGAACGAAAGTTAGAGGTTCGAAGGCGATCAGATACCGCCCTAGTTCTAACCATAAACGATGCCAGCTAGCGATCCGCCGACGTTCCTCCGATGACTCGGCGGGCAGCTTCCGGGAAACCAAAGCTTTTGGGTTCCGGGGGAAGTATGGTTGCAAAGCTGAAACTTAAAGGAATTGACGGAAGGGCACCACCAGGAGTGGAGCCTGCGGCTTAATTTGACTCAACACGGGAAACCTCACCAGGCCCGGACACCGGAAGGATTGACAGATTGAGAGCTCTTTCTTGATTC
>OZ021704.1:25770306-25820306 GCA_963978555.1 Galerucella nymphaeae
TATTTTTTTGGTATGTAAAGAACAATGTTTGTATGGTTTTTATAAAGATAAAAACAAAAAAACAATTTAGCAAAGTAAATCGTACGTCCGTACACTACGATAGCCAATCAATCATGATAAAATATACAGAATAGAAATCTTTATTTATCAAAAATTTTTGTACAGAAAAATCATATGGAAGGTAATAACAAAAAAACTATTTCTTCATTGAAGAAGAATTTCTTCCTGCAATGAACCATAGCTCGCGACCATGCCGCTTCGCCGATGTTAGGGCTCCAGTAATGCCTTCCATATTCCTCAATACCCCTAGTTTACGGCTCCTTGCTTCCGCATCATCCGTTTGTTGTGGTGGTTTATGACATATAATCAGGCCGTTCGAACTAAATCATTTAGATTCCCACAGAGATTTTGTTGTAATATCTCTGAAAAGCTTGCGAAAAACAGAGTCACATCTTAAAGGTTTGTTAAATTTTTAAAAACAGAAAATAAACGAAAATTAAAATTAAAAGAAAAATTCTGGTGTAATGTTAAAATGATAACCTAAACTTTCCTAACTGCTAATAATTGTTGTTCATACGTTCCTTTCATTCTTATTTACATCCGCTTACATCTTCTTTCATCCTTCCCATCCGTTTTTCCTATGTAAAATATATTTACAGCTATACAGTTTTTCGGATTTTAGTCCAAAGTTTAAGTGGAGTTAGGCTCCGGTAGGAACTCTATTGAGAGATTAGCGTGCAAGAGTTTATACCCTCTGAAACTGCTTGCGCGTGAATGCTTCATTTTTTCTTTTAAACTGTCAGGAAGGCAATAGTTGTAGTAGCTAGAGGTTATTTTATGTATGTATTCTTTGATAAAAGGGATGTTTGCTTGTATATGTATCGTGGTGTTTCTCGGAAGCCTGTTCACGGGGAATCCCTTCCATACAGCCATCCTTATGCATTTATTTTGCACAACTTGCATACTGTTGTAGAGTGTTTTATTGGTTTCCCAGAATACAGGGTAGCCGTATGTCATTGTCGGTCGAATAACTTGTCTGTATAAAAGTAGTTTATTCTCCGTGGAGAGACGGCTATTTCGACAGATCAATGGATACAGCTGCCTCATAACTCCCTTGGCTATGGCGATACGATTTGCAATATGCAGGTTGTGCAAAGTGTTTTGCTGAATTATATACCCAAGGTATTTGACAGAGGTTTTAGGAAGAATTGTAGAATTTTGTATTTTTAGATTTCTTGAAATTTTGGCGTGGTTTCGAAAATTGCCTTTGAGAACCATATATTCCGTTTTGGAGGTATTAAGCATCAGCTTGTTCCTAATAAGGTACGGAATTATATTTACTTTTAAGTGTTTTTCAATTTTGTCGAGTGCTAAGTCCACTGTCCTCGCTGTTTGTATTAAGCAGACGTCATCAGCATAAAGTGCCGTTAGTAGCGCACTGCTAACTGGGAAGTCTGCAGTGAACAGCGAGTACAGGGTAGGTGAGATTACCGAGCCTTGCGGTACCCCTGCCTGCGTTATATATGGTCCTGATTCAGAGTTACCAATTTTTGAGTAAAATTTCCTGCCATCCAGATATGAGTTCAAAAGTGATATTAAGTATCCTGGAATGCCAAGTTCAGTCAGCTTGCAGATTAGACCGGGGATCCAGACGGAATCAAAGGCTTTGCTGATGTCAAGTGACACAAGAATTGGAGGATGTTTATTTCTAAACCCCTCCCTCGCATAGTTCAACACTCTGATGAGTTGGGAGGGGCATCCATGCTCCGCCCTGAATCCGAACTGTTCCTCCGGAATTAACTTCAAGCAGTTCACCGTGTTTTCCAGTCTACTCAATATCACTTTGTCCATAATCTTAGTGAGGTTACTGAGTAGTGAAATTGGGCGATAGTTTTCAATAGAGTTCCTACCTTGAGGCTTCTTTGGAACTGGAATGACGTTTGCCATCTTCCATACTTCTGGGTAATATCCCGAACTCAGAATGTAGTTAAATATAAGTACTAAGATAGCTATTACTTTAGGCGGAAGGTTTTTGATTAAAATATTATGTACCTCGTCCCTACCAGGTGCAGTCTTTATTCTTAATTCTCCAATTATTTTGTAAATTTCTTTCTTAGATGTCAAAGTTTTATTTGGGACAGAGTGATTTAATGTTTTTATTTTGTTGAATTGATCGATTAAATTATCGTGCTCCACGTTTGAGGGCATGGTATTGATAAAGCTTTTTTGGAAGTATTCTCCGAACGCTCGTGCTATGTCTCTCTCGTTAGTTATGGTATTTCCATTGTCGTTGATTTTTGTAACTGTTTGTCTTTTCTTTCGAAGTTTTTTCATGATTCCCCATAGATTTGAGTCCATGGGGTCCAAGTTTTCTAGAAGAGTGTTCCATTTTGTGTTTCTGTGTTTCGTTATGTCTGTGTTAATTTCTTTTTGTAAGTCTAACATAAGGTTTTTGTATGTCAAGTCTCCTGTCCTTTGCCAGTCTTTTCGGGCTTTGTTTCGTTGTCTTATTTTGTCTATAATTTCGTCGGGAAGTATGTCCGTCTTACCTCTTATCGTCACTGTTTTTGTCGTCGCGTCTCTAGCTGCAATAATGTTCGTTTGTATATCAAGAATTGTCGTGTCAAGCATCTCGTTGTTCTCGATTTTGATTATATTTTTAATATTGTTGTTAAGAAAATTTCTGTATTGTGCCCAGTTAGTAGTTTTAAAGTCATGATACGTTTTGTGAATGATATTTGTCTTGTGTCGAAGTTTTAGTATTAGTTGTATGGGGTCATGGTCAGATGCTAAAGCATTTATTGTTCTAAGTCTTGTGATCGCGTCTATGTTTTTACCGATTGCAATATCCAAGGTACTCGGTGAATCACCTGTAAAAGGATAGAAGGTTGGATTCGGAGTACAGAAGATATTGCAATCTGTATTGTCACAGTACGTTCGGAGAATCCTCCCATTAAGATTACTTTGTTTACAATTATCATCCCAGTCGGAATGTTTACAATTTAAGTCACCTACGATGAGAACTTTGTTCGCCGTATTAAATATGTTGTCAAGATCCTTTGCAGAGATCCTGTTATTTGGGGGGTTGTAAGCTCCTACTATGAGTATTTTATTATTAATCAAGACCGGTATGTGTTCAATTGAGGTTGAGATTTGATTTAATATTTTGTAATCTAATTGTTTGTTAATGAGTAAAAGTATTCCGCCCCCGTGAGTGATCCTATCAATTCTATGTATGTTGTAGTTTGAATTTCTTATTTTAATATGATTTCCAGGATTTAGGTATGTTTCCCCAAAAAATAGAATATCTGGTTTGAACTGTTTTAAAAAATGGGAGATTCCATTTATTTTAGTTCCCATACCCCTTATGTTACTATAAATAATGTTTAGGTTGCCTTTAATATGTGTATCCGTATCCCGCATGCTTAGAAATTGTAAATGTCAATGTTCTGAACGAATTTATTATATGTCATAAATTTCTCCAGTTTTGTACTTGCCTTTGACAGCATGTTGTATAGGTCAGTGACAGCCCTTGTCATCTCGTCTAAGTTGATGAGCTCGTTCAGCTTAGTGAAGATCGTGTTTAGGTTCATCATTTTGCTGATGTCATCATTTTGTGAGAGTTGTGGTGTCGGTGGCTGGAGAGATGATGGGATATTTGACGACTCAGTTCTTGGTCTTTGGGTTGATTCCCGGAGTGGGGGGAAGTCCCTCTTATCGTTGATGTGATACTTAGTAATGTCTATCACGTCGTTCTTCTTCTCTTCCCAATGGTTGGTTTTGGGCATAGGAGCGTCGATATATTTTTTGCTGGCACTCTGTTTCATTTTTTGTCCGCGTTCTTCTAGAAATTGCTTTCTTTTTATATAAATTGGACAATTTACTGAGTTAGCCGGGTGGCTACCCATACAATTGCAGCATTTTGCAGGTTCTGCTGGACTCTTAGTGCATGATGATGTCATGTGAGCACCAGCACATTTAAGGCAGCGTGGAGGTCGTCCACAGTTTGTTGTTGCATGCCCCCATTGTTGGCATACATGGCATTGAATAATCGGTTTCTGCTGACGGCGAAGTTCCCAAATTATTCTAGTGTTTTCGACTATCTTTACATTTCTGTTCAGATAGTCGAGCGTGATGGTGGGCGTGGTAATGACTAGGAAAAGGGGACGGCCTTTTGTATTCATTTTGTACACATTTCTCAGTTCGATTTGATAGCTATGCTTGAGGTCATCTATAATATCTTCCGGCTCAATGTCGCTGGCAAGTCCTCTTAATACAAATGCGTGTGATTTTTCATCTTTTTTTGTGTATGTGTGGTATGGAAGCTTTTCCTCACTTAGTTTGGTTTTTAAAGTTTCGTGGTCTTCTTCTTTTTGTGTGAACACTACTACCGAATTATTGTTGTATTTCATTTCGAAGTTACCTTTGAAATCTTTTTTCAGCAGGTTAACTATGCCCTTGTGTTCTGGCATTCTTCCATCTATTACAATTGGAGGGCACATCTTTTTTGGTTGTTTGTCGTTGACCTTGGGGATATGACTTTTTTTGGGGTTTTTTGTTTCTTCGGTGGCTTTTTGCTTTGCAGGCTGATCAACTTGTGATTTAATTGTTGTTTTCTTGCTGCGTTTTGTCCTTTTCCTTTTCTTTATGTCCTGCTCCGATTCGCTATTATTTTGCAATATTTCAGGCTCTTCTTCGGATAAGGATTCATACTGATTCGCCGTGGGTGTGGGAAGGTATTTGCCACTTTTTGCAAACACTTGCGTGTACGAAGCGGTTTTTTTCGGGAATATAAAGTCTTCTGTTTCCATTTCGTCATTTTTAGATTGGGATGGATCAATTACAATCGCATCAGGGTTGTCTTGAAATGTTTTGTGGAAATTTAGTATCATACCCGTGATTTTGTTTCCGCTACCGGCAAGTTTGTTGTATTGCGACACAAACTTGTCTTCATCTTCGTCGACAGTTTTGTTTGGGATGGACATAGGTCTAAATCTGGTCTTGCTTTGTGCTTCTTTTTCAACTTCCTCACTCCAGCTTAAGGGTTTTTTGGGGCTATGTACAATGGCTTGGGTAATATGTTGGACTGCTTGCACGTTGACGTTTCCTTCTGGGGAAGAGAGTGAAAGTGCTTCGCCTTGTTCCATACTTATTACATTTTCTGTGTCAGGCAATATATTTGATGTTGGTTCTATGCTGCAAGCGTTTTCTATACAGTTTTTTACAATATTTACAATGTCGTCTATTAAGTTATCTTTAGTTTGATTGCTGGGTGCTGCTGTTGATTTTACACCACCGTTCAGAGCGCTTTCAGTGCACTTTTTTATTTTTACGTTCGAGAGTTGAGGGTTTTCGGTACACTTTTTTACCTTTCCACTACCGTTAGGAGAGCTTTCTGTACACTTTTCTAATGATGCTGAGTGATAGCACACTAACAAATTCGCATTAGACTTTTCGTTACCCTTTTCTTCTTTTTCGGCGCTTTCGGTACACTTTTTAACGGGTTCTGTACACTTTTCAGAGGTTTGTGGGAGATAAATTGCTCCGTTTTTCCATACCACAGCGTAATTGTCCACGGCTTTCTTGTATTTCTTAACGAGATGTTTAATAGTTTCCGGTGGAGAATCAGAGACTTGGTGTATACCCTCTGTGTTATTTGTGTTATCCGTGTCAGGAAATGTGATTTTGTACTGGTCTTTAAGTCTTTCTTTTGCCAGGTTGGTCTTCTTCTCCCTTATTCTTTCTGTTTGTTTTTTGTAGTGTTCCAAGTTAAAAGTTGAACATGGGTACGGAATGCTTTCGGTACACCTTTTTGGGGGAGATTCGTTAGTAGAGTCTTCAGTGGAGGATTGGATATTGGTTACTTTGAAACCATTACCTTTAATTGTTTTATGACGGTCTCTTGAGGTTAACTTAACCCTGAGGGAGGGTTTTTTCTTGGTCACTTTAAAGTAAGTTTTTTTCCTCTTACCTTGTTTCTTAGCTATGTTATTAAGTTCACTAGCACTATTTTTGTCTTTCACTGTGTACAGTTCTTGAAGTTTCTCCTCATGGAAATGTGTGGGAGAAATTGTTTTCAAATCCTGGATTTTTTTTCTCAGGTTGATGGTGTATTGGGTGGGTTCCCCTCTGTCATCAGAGCTACCCGAAATATCGGGAGTTTTGTGTTTAGTTTTGCTGGTATTTTTCAAATTCGCTATTTTTTTGGTATGTAAAGAACAATGTTTGTATGGTTTTTATAAAGATAAAAACAAAAAAAACAATTTAGCAAAGTAAATCGTACGTCCGTACACTACGATAGCCAATCAAATATGATAAAATATACAGAATAGAAATCTTTATTTATCAAAAATTTTTGTACAGAAAAATCATATGGAAGGTAATAACAAAAAACTATTTCTTCATTGAAGAAGAATTTCTTCCTGCAATGAACCATAGCTCGCGACCATGCCGCTTCGCCGATGTTAGGGCTCCAGTAATGCCTTCCATATTCCTCAATACCCCTAGTTTACGGCTCCTTGCTTCCGCATCATCCGTTTGTTGTGGTGGTTTATGACATATAATCAGGCCGTTCGAACTAAATCATTTAGATTCCCACAGAGATTTTGTTGTAATATCTCTGAAAAGCTTGCGAAAAACAGAGTCACATCTTAAAGGTTTGTTAAATTTTTAAAAACAGAAAATAAACGAAAATTAAAATTAAAAGAAAAATTCTGGTGTAATGTTAAAATGATAACCTAAACTTTCCTAACTGCTAATAATTGTCGTTCATACGTTCCTTTCATTCTTATTTACATCCTCTTACATCTTCTTTCATCCTTCCCATCCGTTTTTCCTATGTAAAATATATTTACAACTATACAGTTTTACGGATTTTAGTCCAAAGTTTAAGTGGAGTTAGGCTCCGGTAGGAACTCTATTGAGAGATTAGCGTGCAAGAGTTTATACCCTCGGAAACTGCTTGCGCGTGAATGCTTCATTTTTTCTTTTAAACTGTCAGGAAGGCAATAGTTGTAGTAGTTAGAGGTTATTTTATGTATGTATTCTTTGATAAAAGGGATGTTTGCTTGGGTATGTATCGTGGTGTTTCTCGGAAGCCTGTTCACGGGGAATCCCTTCCATACAGCCATCCTTATGCATTTATTTTGCACTACTTGCATACTGTTGTAGAGTGTTTTATTGGTTTCCCAGAATACAGGGTAGCCGTATGTCATTGTCGGTCGAATAACTTGTCTGTATAAAAGTAGTTTATTCTCCGTGGAGAGACGGCTATTTCGACAGATCAATGGATACAGCTGCCTCATAACTCCCTTGGCTATGGCGATACGATTTGCAATATGCAGGTTGTGCAAAGTGTTTTGCTGAATTATATACCCAAGGTATTTGACAGAGGTTTTAGGAAGAATTGTAGAATTTTGTATTTTTAGATTTCTTGAAATTTTGGCGTGGTTTCGAAAATTGCCTTTGAGAACCATATATTCCGTTTTGGAGGTATTAAGCATCAGCTTGTTCCTAATAAGGTACGGAATTATATTTACTTTTAAGTGTTTTTCAATTTTGTCGAGTGCTAAGTCCGCTGTCCTCGCTGTTTGTATTAAGCAGACGTCATCAGCATAAAGTGCCGTTAGTAGCGCACTGCTAACTGGGAAGTCTGCAGTGAACAGCGAGTACAGGGTAGGTGAGATTACCGAGCCTTGCGGTACCCCTGCCTGCGTTATATATGGTCCTGATTCAGAGTTACCAATTTTTGAGTAGAATTTCCTGCCATCCAGATATGAGTTCAAAAGTGATATTAAGTATCCTGGAATGCCAAGTTCAGTCAGCTTGCAGATTAGACCGGGGATCCAGACGGAATCAAAGGCTTTGCTGATGTCAAGTGACACAAGAATTGAAGGATGTTTATTTCTAAACCCCTCCCTCGCATAGTTCAACACTCTGATGAGTTGGGAGGGGCATCCATGCTCCGCCCTGAATCCGAACTGTTCCTCCGGAATTAACTTCAAGCAGTTCACCGTGTTTTCCAGTCTACTCAATATCACTTTGTCCATAATCTTAGCGAGGTTACTGAGTAGTGAAATTGGGCGATAGTTTTCAATAGAGTTCCTACCTTGAGGCTTCTTTGGAACTGGAATTACGTTTGCCATCTTCCATACTTCTGGGTAATATCCCGAACTCAGAATGTAGTTAAATATAAGTACTAAGATAGCTATTACTTTAGGCGGAAGGTTTTTGATTAAAATATTATGTACCTCGTCCCTACCAGGTGCAGTCTTTATTCTTAATTCTCCAATTATTTTGTAAATTTCTTTCTTAGATGTCAAAGTTTTATTTGGGACAGAGTGATTTAATGTTTTTATTTTGTTGAATTGATCGATTAAATTATCGTGCTCCACGTTTGAGGGCATGGTATTGATAAAGCTTTTTTGGAAGTATTCTCCGAACGCTCGTGCTATGTCTCTCTCGTTAGTTATGGTATTTCCATTGTCGTTGATTTTTGTAACTGTTTGTCTTTTCTTTCGAAGTTTTTTCATGATTCCCCATAGATTTGAGTCCATGGGGTCCAAGTTTTCTAGAAGAGTGTTCCATTTTGTGTTTCTGTGTTTCGTTATGTCTGTGTTAATTTCTTTTTGTAAGTCTAACATAAGGTTTTTGTATGTCAAGTCTCCTGTCCTTTGCCAGTCTTTTCGGGCTTTGTTTCGTTGTCTTATTTTGTCTATAATTTCGTCGGGAAGTATGTCCGTCTTACCTCTTATCGTCACTGTTTTTGTCGTCGCGTCTCTAGCTGCAATAATGTTTTCTGTATTTCTGTATTGTGCCCAGTTAGTAGTTTTAAAGTCATGATACGTTTTGTGAATGATATTTGTCTTGTGTCGAAGTTTTAGTATTAGTTGTATGGGGTCATGGTCAGATGCTAGAGCATTTATTGTTCTAAGTCTTGTGATCGCGTCTATGTTTTTACCGATTGCAATATCCAAGGTACTCGGTGAATCACCTGTAAAAGGATAGAAGGTTGGATTCGGAGTACAGAAGATATTGCAATCTGTATTGTCACAGTACGTTCGGAGAATCCTCCCATTAAGATTACTTTGTTTACAATTATCATCCCAGTCGGAATGTTTACAATTTAAGTCACCTACGATGAGAACTTTGTTCGCTGAATTAAATATGTTGTCAAGATCCTTTGCAGAGATCCTGTTGTTTGGGGGGTTGTAAGCTCCTACTATGAGTATTTTATTATTAATCAAGACCGGTATGTGTTCAATTGAGGTTGAGATTTGATTTAATATTTTGTAATCTAATTGTTTGTTAATGAGTAAAAGTATTCCGCCCCCGTGAGTGATCCTATCAATTCTATGTATGTTGTAGTTTGAATTTCTTATTTTAATATGATTTCCAGGATTTAGGTATGTTTCCCCAAAAAATAGAATATCTGGTTTGAACTGTTTTAAAAAATGGGAGATTCCATTTATTTTAGTTCCCATACCCCTTATGTTACTATAAATAATGTTTAGGTTGCCTTTAATATGTGTATCCGTATCCCGCATGCTTAGAAATTGTAAATGTCAATGTTCTGAACGAATTTATTATATGTCATAAATTTCTCCAGTTTTGTACTTGCCTTTGACAGCATGTTGTATAGGTCAGTGACAGCCCTTGTCATCTCGTCTAAGTTGATGAGCTCGTTCAGCTTAGTGAAGATCGTGTTTAGGTTCATCATTTTGCTGATGTCATCATTTTGTGAGTGTTGTGGTGTCGGTGGCTGGAGAGATGGTGGGATATTTGACGACTCAGTTCTTGGTCTTTGGGTTGATTCCCGGAGTGGGGGGAAGTCCCTCTTATCGTTGATGTGATACTTAGTAATGTCTATCACGTCGTTCTTCTTCTCTTCCCAATGGTTGGTTTTGGGCATAGGAGCGTCGATATATTTTTTGCTGGCACTCTGTTTCATTTTTTGTCCGCGTTCTTCTAGAAATTGCTTTCTTTTTATATAAATTGGACAATTTACTGAGTTAGCCGGGTGGCTACCCATACAATTGCAGCATTTTGCAGGTTCTGCTGGACTCTTAGTGCATGATGATGTCATGTGAGCACCAGCACATTTAAGGCAGCGTGGAGGTCGTCCACAGTTTGTTGTTGCATGCCCCCATTGTTGGCATACATGGCATTGAATAATCGGTTTCTGCTGACGGCGAAGTTCCCAAATTATTCTAGTGTTTTCGACTATCTTTACATTTCTGTTCAGATAGTCGAGCGTGATGGTGGGCGTGGTTATGACTAGGAAAAGGGGACGGCCTTTTGTATTCATTTTGTACACATTTCTCAGTTCGATTTGATAGCTATGCTTGAGGTCATCTATAATATCTTCCGGCTCAATGTCGCTGGCAAGTCCTCTTAATACAAATGCGTGTGATTTTTCATCTTTTTTTGTGTATGTGTGGTATGGAAGCTTTTCCTCACTTAGTTTGGTTTTTAAAGTTTCGTGGTCTTCTTCTTTTTGTGTGAACACTACTACCGAATTATTGTTGTATTTCATTTCGAAGTTACCTTTGAAATCTTTTTTCAGCAGGTTAACTATGCCCTTGTGTTCTGGCATTCTTCCATCTATTACAATTGGAGGGCACATCTTTTTTGGTTGTTTGTCGTTGACCTTGGGGATATGACTTTTTTTGGGGTTTTTTGTTTCTTCGGTGGCTTTTTGCTTTGCAGGCTGATCAACTTGTGATTTAATTGTTGTTTTCTTGCTGCGTTTTGTCCTTTTCCTTTTCTTTGTGTCCTGCTCCGATTCGCTATTATTTTGCGATATTTCAGGCTCTTCTTCGGATAAGGATTCATACTGATTCGCCGTGGGTGTGGGAAGGTATTTGCCACTTTTTGCAAACACTTGCGTGTACGAAGCGGTTTTTTTCGGGTATATAAAGTCTTCTGTTTCCATTTCGTCATTTTTAGATTGGGATGGATCAATTACAATCGCATCAGGGTTGTCTTGAAATGTTTTGTGGAAATTTAGTATCATACCCGTGATTTTGTTTCCGCTACCGGCAAGTTTGTTGTATTGCGACACAAACTTGTCTTCATCTTCGTCGACAGTTTTGTTTGGGATGGACATAGGTCTAAATCTGGTCTTGCTTTGTGCTTCTATTTCAACTTCCTCACTCCAGCTTAAGGGTTTTTTGGGGCTGTGTACGATGGCTTGGGTAATATGTTGGACTGCTTGCACGTTGACGTTTCCTTCTGGGGAAGAGAGTGAAAGTGCTTCGCCTTGTTCCATACTTATTACATTTTCTGTGTCAGGCAATATATTTGATGTTGGTTCTATGTTGCAAGCGTTTTCTATACAGTTTTTTACAATATTTACAATGTCGTCTATTAGGTTATCTTTAGTTTGATTGCTGGGTGCTGCTGTTGATTTTACACCACCGTTCAGAGCGCTTTCAGTGCTCTTTTTAATTTTTACGTTTGAGAGTTGCGGGTTTTCGGTACACTTTTTTACCTTTCCACTACCGTTTGGGGAGCTTTCTGTACACTTTTCTAATGATGCTGAGTGATAGGACACTAACAAATTCGCATTAGACTTTTCGTTACCCTTTTCTTCTTTTTCGGCGCTTTCGGTACACTTCTTCTCCCTTATTCTTTCTGTTTGTTTTTTGTAGTGTTCCAAGTTAAATGTTGAACATGGGTACAGAATGCTTTCGGTACACCTTTTTGGGGGAGATTCGTTAGTAGAGTCTTCAGTGGAGGATTGGATATTGGTTACTTTGAAACCATTACCTTTAATTGTTTTATGACGGTCTCTTGAGGTTAACTTAACCCTGAGGGAGGGTTTTTTCTTGGTCACTTTAAAGTAAGTTTTTTTCCTCTTACCTTGTTTCTTAGCTATGTTATTAAGTTCACTAGCACTATTTTTGTCTTTCACTGTGTACAGTTCTTGAAGTTTCTCCTCATGGAAATGTGTGGGAGAAATTGTTTTCAAATCCTGGATTTTTTTTCTCAGGTTGATGGTGTATTGGGTGGGTTCCCCTCTGTCATCAGAGCTACCCGAAATATCGGGAGTTTTGTGTTTAGTTTTGCTGGTATTTTTCAAATTCGCTATTTTTTTGGTATGTAAAGAACAATGTTTGTATGGTTTTTATAAAGATAAAAAAAAAACAATTTAGCAAAGTAAATCGTACGTCCGTACACTACGATAGCCAATCAATCGATCGATAAAATATACAGACTCAATAGACGTATTGAAATATTTCGCTTTATACGTTCAGTCTTCCGTCCGTATAATCCAAATGACGTTCAGCATTTGTATTGAGAAAATAGTTAGTCTTATTCAGTACGTAGTAGTTACTGTACGCATATTCTATTTATTTCTAATAGAGTTGTTGTCGATAAATTTTTGTGCAAAACAACGACATGGCAGATACAGATAATCAGCCTTCCGCAACATCTGCAGCTTCTGCGTCCAATTCACCACAGGCTTCTTCGTCGCCAGTTAAAAAGGAAAAGAAAGCAAAAAATCCTAGAACTAAACCGTCCCATCCACCAACTTCAGAAATGGTAAACAATGCGATTAAAGGTTTAAAAGAACGTGGAGGTTCTTCTCTTCAAGCTATAAAGAAATACATCGCTGCCAATTATAAAGTAGACGCAGAAAAAGTAGCACCGTTCATCAAGAAATATTTAAAAGCATCCGTCGTTTCAGGTTCATTGGTACAAACGAAAGGTAAAGGAGCATCGGGATCCTTTAAATTAGCATCGACTACTTCGACGGGAGGTGGCTCTGTCAAACCAAGTACAAGTGAAAAGAAGAAAACTGCGAGTGTTGGGAAAGCCAAGAAAGTAGCTACAGCTAAAAAAAGCGTGGCGGCGGCTGGTACTGCAGATAAGCCTAAAATGGTAAAAAAACCTGTCAAAGGAAAAAAAGCGACCACTGCAGCTTCATTAAAGGTGACAACGACAACAGTGCAGGCGGCCGAAAAGAGAGTCGTTAAAACTAAAAAAAGTGATAAAAAGACGTCTTCAAAAGCAGCAGCCGCTTCAAATACCGCAACTAGCGCCTCGTCCGACATTAAAACAAAAAGTCCTACAAAAGCAAAGAAATCTAATAAGGGAAGTCCGACGAAAAAACCAAGAGCACCAAAGCCAAAAACCGCTAAAGCTACGAGCAGTTCTCCGAAATCGAGAAAAGCAGCTTCTCCTAAAAAAAGAAAATAAATTGGAACTTTTTTTATTAATAAAAAAGTGGCATAAGTATTATGGGACGAAATTTCCCAAAAAAAAATATTTTGCATCATATTATCATCGGCATTAACAAATGGCCCTTTTCAGGGCCACAATTTACATTGTTTTATTTGTGAAAATACTTTCCACTTACTCAGCTCAATATTATGATCCGTATCTCGAGTTTGATTTCCATCGCATGAACAGATGAAAAATTCATTTATAATTTTAGCCGTTACACTAGGGATCGTTCATTATTTTAAAAATTATTCATTCATATCCATTGATATTTTTCTTTTTTCTTATTTATGAGAGTTGTTTTTCAAAGCAGAAGTAAAATTTGTGGTTCTGAAAAGAACCGTTTTTTCCCACTCTGTCGTCGTCAAATTGTGTACATCTACAAATAAGTATATTTAAGCACGTTCTCCACGAATTCTTCTAGCCAATTGAATATCTTTTGGCATAATAGTAACCCGTTTAGCATGAATTGCGCAAAGATTGGTATCTTCAAAGAGACCTACTAGGTAAGCTTCACTGGCTTCTTGAAGGGCCATAACCGCAGAACTTTGAAAACGCAAATCCGTTTTAAAATCCTGTGCAATTTCACGAACTAATCGTTGAAAAGGCAATTTTCTTATGAGTAATTCGGTACTTTTTTGATAACGTCTTATTTCACGAAGAGCAACAGTACCAGGCCTATAACGATGAGGTTTTTTTACGCCTCCCGTTGCTGGTGCACTCTTACGAGCGGCCTTCGTTGCTAACTGTTTACGTGGAGCTTTTCCTCCAGTTGATTTTCTAGCCGTTTGCTTGGTTCGAGCCATTTTTATTTTCAATATAATATATTCTAACTGTATATCTAACGATTAACTCGGAATATTACAAACATACACGCGCACAGGATGTTTTTAAAGAAATAAACGCTACAAATTTCCGAACTAATATTTATAGGATATCATTACGTACGACTCGATTATGATTGGCAGAAATGGTTGGAATGGGAGGTGCTTAAAAGTTAACAAAACCCCAGTCCACGACCAGCTGGAAATCAACCAACAAGACTCAAGAGATGGTGTGGCTATATACACAAAGACAAAAATAGAACATGACAAAATAGAAACAAATACAACCACAATAATAACGACAGGCATCAGAATCGGGAAATTAGATATATACGCAGCATATAGAAAACCCACAAATGCAATAGAAACACTAAATAACCAAGAAATAGAAAACCTAATGGAAAACAACGAACGAGTGATTATAGCAGGAGACTTGAATGCATGGCATACGGAATGGGGTATAAACTACAAAAGCACTGCTATAGGCAAAAAACTACATAAACTAACAAACGACAATGGCTACCAAGTATACGCCCCAGACCAAGCAACAAGAATAAGCAATATAGTAGGACAGGCAAATTCTACAATAGACATATACATAGCCAAAAATATACTGATGAAAAATGTTAATGCACTAGACGAACTGAACTCTGACCATAAACCAGTTGAGGCAGAAACCACTAACAAGATAAAATATATAGACATCCCAGACAGAACAATATGGGACTATAAAAATGCAAGATGGGACATGTTCAGAACACAATTGAACGAGAAAATAAAAATAAACAGAAACTTAAATAACAAATCACAAATAGATGAAGAAATAGAAAAAACAACAAAAATAATACAAAAGGCCATGGATGAAAATATACCAAAGATGAAATACAACGCCAAAAATATAAAAGTTAATGAGGAAACAGAAAATATGATAAAAACAAAAAACAGACTGAGAAGACAATACCAGAGAAACCCAACAAACATACTGAGACAAACAATAAACGAACTGAACACCGAAATAAATGTGAGACTGGAATCCATAGAAATTGAACAATGGCACAAAAGAATCCGGAAAGTAAACGAAAGCAAGAAAAATGCATGGAAAATGATCAAAAGTCGAAAAAACCGAGCAATAAATAACGAAATACCACCACTAATAATGGATGAAATACTAATACAGGATCCAAAAGAAAAATTAAACGCGATAGCTGAACAGCTAAATAGACATCACCTACTAACTAGTAACAAGTCAGACGAAGAAACAAAAACAATGGTTAACAATGAATATGAGGATATATTAAACGAAGAAGATACAGAAAACATACTAACGAGCCCAGAAGAAATAAAAACAATAATTAAGAAAATGAAGAATAAAGCACCAGGAGAAGACGGGATACAGGCAATAGTTCTGAAAAATATTCCAAAGAAAGCACTGATACAAATGTACTACATACTAAATGCCGCGCTCAAAATGAACTATTTCCCAAAAGCCTGGAAAAACGCTATAATAATTCCAATAAAGAAGCCGAACAAACCCGCAAATAGGCCAAGCAGTTACCGACCAATCTCCCTATTATGTACAATGGGGAAAATATGGGAGAAAATAATAATAAAAAGGACAAACAAACACCTATACGAAAATAACACCATAATAGAAGAACAGTTCGGTTTCAAAAAACACCATACAACAGAACTACAATTAGCAAGAATAATAAACCACGCAAAAATAGAGCTAAATAAAAAGAGGAAAACAGGACTTGCCACGCTGGACCTTGAAAAAGCATATGACACAGTGTGGGAGAAAGCACTTATATACAAAATGAAACAGGCAAAAATACCAAACAAACTAATAAAACTAACAAACAGCTACCTAACCGAGAGAACGTATGAAGTAACAGCTACCCAAAGAAAATCAAATAAATATGAGATGCCAGAAGGACTACCGCAAGGAAGTGTACTTTCGCCCACACTGTTCAACATATTTATAAACGACATCCCAAAGAACGAAAAAACACAAATAGCCCTATACGCAGACGACACGGCTATATATACCACATCAAAACATCGTGAAATAATAATAGAAAACTTGGAGAGACACATAAGAGAAATAAACACCTACTGCAACAAATGGAAGATACAAATAAATAATGAAAAAACCCAGATGATAGTATTTGCGAATGACGTCCCGAAGACAACATCTAAAATAAACATAAACAACACTGAAATAGTGGAAGAAAAAGAACTGAAGTACCTGGGAGTATACCTAGACAAAAGACTAAACTTTAAAAAACACATAGAAGTAACTAGAAAGAAGGCGCTAGGAAGCAAAAGAATAATACAACCCTATATATACAAGACGAGTCAACTGAAGGAAAAACTTAAAGTGGCAATATATAAAACATATATAAGATCAATTCTTTTATACGGATGTCCAGTATGGTGCTCCACGAGCAAAACAAACATGGAAAAACTACAAACGATGGAAAATGCCTGCTACAGACTAATAGCAGGCAAAAACAGAATGGAAATATCAAACGCAGAGCTACATAACAAATATGAAATAACAAACATCAGAGAGACCGTGGAGATGAGGAAAAAAACATTTTACGGAGAGAAAGTAAAGAAAATTAAACTTACAGAGAATATAGGGCAAAGCCCCGTAAACACAAACTACAGATTCAGGGAGATACATTACCTACCCGAATAAACTAGGAGGGAACAATCCAGGAAAACAAACAAAACAAAACCTAACAAATTAAAGCAAATCCCGGCTGATGCCGAAAAAAAGGCGGGAGAAGAAATCAGATAGCCAAAAAGTCACAGGACAAAAGAAAATAAAATAACTCTGGTGCGAGAGCGGGACAGAGATAGAAAATAGAAATCCTACAAAGGAGAGAAAATCAAGCCGAGAAGGCAAATTCTAATAATAATAATAATAATAATAATAAAAGCTGGAAATCAGTATTTTGAAATCGTTCAAAGTAAAGTGTCGTTAATACGTTATCACGTTTTTTTTAGAGTTGAAATATAAAAATGACTGGACGTGGCAAAGGTGGTAAGGGATTGGGAAAAGGGGGTGCAAAACGTCACCGTAAAGTTTTACGTGATAATATTCAAGGTATCACTAAACCTGCTATAAGAAGATTGGCTAGACGTGGAGGAGTAAAACGTATATCGGGTTTAATTTACGAAGAAACTCGTGGAGTGTTGAAGGTGTTTTTGGAAAATGTTATCAGAGATGCCGTAACATATACCGAACATGCTAAAAGGAAAACTGTAACCGCCATGGACGTGGTGTATGCTTTAAAACGTCAAGGCCGTACTTTATACGGTTTTGGTGGTTAATTTCATTTATTTTATGATATATTAATAGAAAGTCCATGGAAATATGTAATGTATATGCTAATAGAAAACGGTTCTTTTCAGAACCACAATATTTTATTTTTATTATGAAAATATTATGACTTCGACATATTATGTAATATCCTACCTAACAAGTAATCGAAGAAAAAAATCAGTGAATGGCGTAAATAAGAAAAGAGGGAAATGAAGAAATGAAAAAAAAAATGTTATACACTTCATGTTTCTTTAATGTCGGAACAAGTAAAATTATCTGTTTTATTTATTATATTTCTACTTTCGTCGGTACTAGAAAAATATTTATATACATATATATTTATTATGTAGGTAGGTAGCTACTAACACCAACATAAAAAGATATAATATATTGATAATTATTAATATCGATATTTCATAAATAAAAAATGAATTGTGGCCCTTAAAAGGGCCGGTAGTAAGGGTAGGTAATTTTAGAAAATTGTTAATATAGAATTAAGCCTTCTTTTCAGTTTTTTTCGGTAAAAGTACAGCTTGAATATTCGGAAGTACACCACCTTGTGCGATAGTAACTCCAGACAATAATTTGTTCAATTCCTCATCATTTCTGATGGCTAACTGTAAATGCCTAGGAATTATACGTGTTTTTTTATTATCTCTCGCTGCATTTCCTGCCAATTCCAATACTTCAGCAGCCAAATATTCCATAACGGCTGCCAAATATACAGGAGCTCCAGCACCAACTCTTTCTGCATAATTTCCTTTTCTTAACAGACGGTGTATACGTCCCACTGGAAACTGTAGTCCTGCACGATTTGATCGGGACTTTGCCTTTCCCTTAACTTTACCGCTTTTGCCGCGTCCTGACATATTATTTATTTTATTATCTTGTATATAATCACACGTAAAATGGATTCAAAGCGACTCGCCAAAACAGACTGTTTTAAAATACGGGTCTACCTTAGACTTTATACCAAAGAGCCCCACCAATCACATTACAGCGAATAAGCGAACGTAAGAGGGAGGAGCCTAATGAAACTACACAGTCCTATATATATATATATACGGTGCTACGTAGTTGAGTTAAAAGAAAGTTCGAGATCGACGAGCAGCGGAGCGAGGTAGACGTGTTTACGGAGCTCCACAGTGAATCGATACGATAGGCGTGTGGAACGAAAGTTCGAAGACGGGAGTGACGGAAAGTGTTCGAGTAGCGTAAAAGTGAAAGAAAACCGGTACGAGAAAAGGTACATGCTTTTTTCAAAGCATACCAATTCGAGTGCGGGATAGTGAAGTGAAGTGAAGTGCGTACAGGATTACAAAGGAAGATCTACCAGAATTTATAAGGTAAGAAATTTTTACTATTTAGATAGGTCAGTGGAACTAGTGATAGGATGGAGCCGGAAGGCTCCAGAGTGACCAGGGAAAAACCCTACGACAGAGGGACTTCCAAAGAGAGGAAAAAAATCCAAGTCAAACTGGAGGAGGAAAATGCAACCCTTAAGAAAAAAATCGAAGGAATGGAACAGCAATTTATGGCACAAATGGCACAAATGACACAACAGATAGAACAAATGAAACAAGACTATGAAGAAAAGGTAACAAGTCTAACGAAAGAAATAACAGATCTAAAGAAATCTAAGACTACTAAAAACACCGAAAAAACCAAAGAAACGGAGTTACCGAAGGACAACAACGGGCAGACAGAGAGTGACTTTGACACGGATGAAAGCTGCGAAGAATTTTCCGCAGACATAACAGGCAAACAAATTGACAACGAGGGAAATTTTCAAAAACCAAAAAGCAGAAGATCACGAAAAAATCAAAACAATAGGGAAGCGAGAGACAGAAACGATGAAGAAACAAAAAGGGCAAAGTTAATGCCAATGGACACACAAACAAACGAAGCCAGCGACATACAAACAATTCAAAAGGAAATTACGGAAACGGTACAAAACGAAAAAGTGAAAGAAGGCCAATACATGCAAAAAACAATAAGAAGACCACCACCAATTATGCTCAAAACAATCAGCGCATGGAACAACCTAAGAAAAGGAGTGAATTCTAGAGGCATCGACGTACAATGCAAAATATCAAGGAATAGTGCGAGACTCCAAACAGCCACCCCCGACGACTACAGAAAAATGACCGCTTACTTAAAGGAATTTACAGATATAGAATGGTATACCTATCTACTGAACGAAGACAAGGACAGAAAACTAGTCATCAAAGGACTAGCTGAAAACACCGACCCCGAAGACATCTCAAATGCACTCAAAGAAGAAGGACTCACTGTATACAGGGTGTGGCAACTACACTCTAGGACAGGAGACAGGAAACCACTACCAATCTTCATGATAACGATAGACCCCAAGGAAGAGCAGGCTTATAAAAGCCTGAGATACATATGCCACACAAAAATTACTATAGTTGAACAAAGGAGGAACAACGGGCCAGTGCAGTGCTATAGATGTCAGGGATTCCACCACGGACAAAATACTTGTAATATGGAATTACACTGCGTGAGGTGCGCAGGAGCACATAGGGCAGCAGACTGCCCCAGAAGGAGCGACGAGGCAGCGACCTGCCAAAACTGCGGAGGAGATCATCCCGCAAACTACAGAGGATGCCCCAAAAACCCCGCTCAAGTAGCAGCCAACAAGCAACAGAAGAAGACGGAAATTAACACACAAACAAAAAGCTACGCTCAAGCAACAAACAACGCACCGAAGCAACAAGAGAAAGAAACCGAATTCGTGTCAGCGTCAAAAATTAAAGAGATGATGGAAGCATTCCGACTCATCGAGGAATTCATGAAAAAATTTGGAAACAAGTAAATGGATATACAAACCCTACCAAGTAAAATAAAGATCGGCTCATGGAACACGGGAGGACTCAGAACAAACTTAAACGTCATGGGAGAAATACTGGAGGAAGAAGATTTCGACATTTTCGCACTTCAGGAAACGAAACTACCAGGAGATGAGTTTAGACTCACCTGGCCAGGCTATAACGTATACAGAACAGACATAAACAGGAACTCAGGAGGCACAGCGATCCTTGTAAAAAAGGAGCTGCGCCAGCATCAAGAAAACACACCGAACGGACTCACAACAATGGAAGCAACAAGGATTATAGTGAAGACAACCTTTGGAGACATCAGAATCGCATCGGTATACGTTAGGCCAAACACTGTGATACACGAAGAAGACGTGTTAGCAGTACTCCCAGACGACAAACAAGGCATTATTATAGGAGACCTGAATGCCAAGTCCCCCACGTGGTACTGCACAACAAGGAACGGACAAGGAAGAAACTTGGAAAGGATAACGGAACGCCATGCCGCTCTCCAAGTAATAGGACCACCCAGGCCAACACACTACCCTCCAGGAGGAGGACAACCAAATGTCTTAGACATCGCGGTGTTGCGAGACATCGTGGTGCCCTGGGACATTTGGACCACCGAAGGAGGTGACGCTCACGTGCCAGTAGTCCTCACCGTCGGAGACGGAGCAAGACAAGAAAGAAGACAAAAAAAGAGGACTGACTGGACGAAGTTCAGAAGAATAGCGGGACAACTACTAGGACCGATAGTAGAAATAAGAAGTAGAGAAGAAATAGAAGACAAAGTCCGTTCCTTGGAAGAAGCACTATCAGAAGCGATAGAAAGAAGTACCACGACAACCGCATCGGAAAAATACGGGAAATTCCAACACCTGAGCGACGATCTGAAAGACTTGATAAGGGAAAGAAACAGAGCCCTGAGGGTTGCCCGTAGAACACAGAACCAAGAAGACAAAGCAAGAGCCAGGATGCTAAAAATAGAAGTGGAAGAGAAACTGAAACAGCACAACAGTGACACATGGAACAGGAAGATAAACGACCTAGACCCACAAAAACCAGGACTTTGGAAAATCGCAAAACTTCTAAGAGAACCAAACAAGATAATGCCTCCCCTGCATGGAACAAACGGCATGGCATACGAAGAAGAGGAAAAGGCGGAACTACTTAAAAACAATTTGGAACTACAATTTATGCTTAACGAACACCCAGATGAGGATATGGACTTCTCTGACAGAGTAGAAGAAACAGTAGAAGAACTCACAGAACACCAGGAAGAGGACCAGGACCTACTTGGATATTCGACACCAAAAGAAGTAAAGGAAATACTGCGATTTATGTCAGCAAGAAAGGCACCAGGAATAGACGGAATCACCAACAGGGCTCTGAAAAACATGCCGATTAAAGGAGTAATGCACCTCAATAATATAATAAACGCAATGCTAAGGATGAAGTACTTCCCACTAAGGTGGAAAAAAGCCGAAGTAATCATGATAAAGAAAATGGGAAAATGTCCGTCTTTCCCACAAAATTACCGCCCAATAAGCTTATTACCGTCAATGAGCAAAATAGCCGAAAGAGTCATTCTACGGATTCTTAAGACTCAAACAAGAGAATTAAACGTATTACCAGAGGAGCAGTTCGGATTCAGAGAAGAACATAGTACCGAACAACAAATCCTGAGATTGGTAGAATACACCACTCAGGGTTTCAACCAGAAAGAATCCACAGGAGCAATATTCTTAGATATCAGTAAGGCCTTCGATAGAGTTTGGCATGAAGGATTGATATATAAAATGAATGAACTGGGGTATACCAAGCCCCTTTTAAGACTCCTTTACAGCTACCTCCGTGAGAGGAAATTCCACGTGAAAGTAGGACAGGCCAAGTCAGAAGACGGACAAATGGAAGCAGGAGTACCACAGGGAGCGATACTGTCTCCCCAACTATACACTATATACACAGCAGACATACCGAAGACGGAAAACACAATGATGGCAATGTACGCGGACGACACAGCAATAGCGACAAGATGTAGGAAACCGAAAAACATCACGAGAAGACTGCAAGCAGCAACAAACGCTATAGAGGAATGGTGCATCACATGGAAAATCCAAATCAACGGAGAAAAAACCCAAGCGGTTTTTTTCAAGAAAAGAAGACACAGTCCCGAAGAAAACATCGAAATTGACGGAGAAGAAGTCCCCTGGACGGACAAGGCCAAGTATCTAGGAGTGATACTAGACAGGGGATTGACATTCAATGATCACATTAACGCGGTGGTAGCTAAAACTAAACAGGCAAGGGCGAGGTTAAGCGGATTACTCGGCAGAAGAAGTAAACTGGATTTGAAGACAAAACTACGATTCATAAGGAGCATCATAATACCGATATTAACATACGCGTCTGTTGCATGGGGACATACGAGCGAAACAAACAGGAAAAAACTACAAGCACAACAAAACATCTCGATCAGGCAAGCTCTGGACGCTCCCTGGTACGTGAGAAACGAAGACATATACAAAGACTTGAAACCGCAGAAGGTACTCGAGATAATGGACGCAAGAGCCAGAAAGCTATTTGAAGAGCTTAGATCTCATCCGAACACAGAGCTAAGAGACCTGACGAGATACACAGCAGAAGACTACAGAAGACACAAGAGACCTGGGAAACAACTTGAAGACCGCCCATAGGAAGCAAAACAACAAGAAAAACCCCACCAAAAAAACAATACAAAAACACAAAAACCATGCAAGTGGGTGCGCGTGGACACACGCGCACTCGCGAGCATACCAAAAAAAAATAAAAAAATTAACAAAAACCGTGTGTGCGGGTGAGCAAGGCTTGTCCTACAGGGGCAAGCACTGTTTATCTGCGCACGCACCAAAAAAATTTTAAAAAATAAAATAAACCAAAAAAAACCAAAAAACACAAAAAACACCGGGGTGGACAAGAAAGAAAACTGCGAAGAGGAACCCCCCAATACGGGGTCCCTGCTCTTCTGACATGACAGAAGCTCGGGGACCCCTGAGGGGTCAGCTCTAGAGAAACAGGAAGGACCACTCATGCTAAGGCCAGTTTCACCAAGGCGGGTGGAACAGACTTTGACATGAGGCAGCGAAAGCACACACACACAATCGAACCGACATAACGACAGTATGAGGGACAAGGGAATATAGCCACCAGAGCTACCCCTTACTAAGAGAAGACATCCTTGGCGCCCCCCATAGAATAAAGGGGGGAAAGGGATACGCGATCGCGAGAACGAGTGAGGTCCTGTCGGAAGTGACAGGGGGTGGATGGAAGGTTCTACTTAGCATCGACCCTTGGGCGTAAAGCTTAAGGGTAGATGCTTTGTGGGACGGGCTTTCTCACGCGCAAGTGTGTGTGTGTGTGTGTTGAGTTAAAAGTGTTGAGTGGACAGTGAGCAGCCGAGTAGGAAAGACGTGTCTCGTATACGACTTGAATACTCTGTAGCAAGCGAAGCGGATTTTGAGAAAGCGATCGGACGGAGGTTGATTTTTATCAACCGAACCGGCGAAAGCAAATCAGAAGACGAAAACAGCGTTTTTAAACGCAAATAGTGTTTTTCAACACTAGCTTCTATTTATGAAAGTCTTGAAAAGTATTTATATTTTTTAAGACCGGATTTAATAGATGTTTTATATGTTTTAGGACCTGTGGAGGACGGGAACTACAGAGATGCCACCAAAGAAAGACGGCGCGCGCGCTAGCAGCCAAGCTAGCACCCGTGCTAGCAGCCAAGCTAGCAAACAGTCGTCCAACCGAAAAGTAGACACATCGTCAGATGATGACGATGAGGAGTACATAGAAGAGCTAGAAGAGGAAAACAACAGACTGAGAGCGCAGAGAAACAAATGCAAGAAGGAAGCCGATGAACTAAAAAAGGAAGTCGAAGAACAAAAAAAGGAAGCCGAAGAACATAAAAAGGAAGCCGAAGAACAAAAAAACAAGGTGAAGAAAATGGAAGAAGAGATAACAGGCCTAAGAATAGCCATGGAGAACATGGCCAAGACGATGGAAGCCATGCAAGAAGAAAAAAGAAGCCGAAGCCGCTCAGAAAGCGTCCGCAGAAAAGCGCAGAGGACAGAATCCCCAAGGAACAACGAAGACACCGAAGAAGAGGAGATGGATTTCACAGAAGTGTTATCCATCAGGGAAATCCAGAAGAAAGAAGCAGCTGCCCGAAGAAAAGCTAACGAAGACGCGATGGACGAAGCCATCCGAGAGAACAAGAGGACAACGATAACTCACCGACCGCCGCCTGTCATCCTACGGAGCATCCACCACTGGAGCTCCGTGAGAAAAGAGATCGAACGACGAAACATCAAGACGAGATATATTACAATCCGAGAGAGACTCGGAGTGAAAATACCCTGCGAAGGACCAGAAGACTACAGGAATCTCACAAGGTACCTGAGAGAAGAAAGAAAGGAAGTGGAGTGGTATACGTACATGCCACAAGAAGACAGGATGGCAAGGATCGTCATCCGAGGACTAACACACTGCGAGGACACCATGGACATCAAAGAAGAAATCGAGAGACAAGGAGTGAGTATAAAAAGACTAACTCAATTACATTCCAGATTCGGAGAGAGAAGACCGCTACCCATATACTTGGTGGAGCTGGAGACAGAAGAAAAAGAAAAAATCCGGAAAATACAACAAATCCAGAACGTGAGGATCAGGTGGGAAGAGCAAAGAAGAGGAAGAGGGCCAACGCAGTGCTACAACTGCCAAGGCTTCCACCACGGACAGACGACCTGCAACGTAAGCACTAAATGCGTGAAGTGCGGAGGACCACACCGATCCAACGACTGCCCACGACCGAAGACCAAGCCGCCCACCTGCGCTAACTGCCAGGGAGAACACCCGGCAAACTACAAAGGATGTCCGAAAGCCCCACAAAACCAGAAGACAAGGACAACAGTAACGGCAACAACGAAGACAGGAGTCAGCTACGCCCAAGCCGCAGCGAACAAGAAAACAACGACGACAGCAACAAAACAACAGATCCTCGAACAGGTGACCAAGCTATTAGCCCAGCTAATGGCTTGAAGTCACTTGTAAGAGATCGGAAGAAAAGAAGACACACTCTATAAGGGTGGCCCTCAGTCGCAGTTCGTCGGCTGAGGTCACACTTTGTAGAGGCAGCGAAAACACACAACGGAAGACACATACGTATCAGAAGACCGCCGAAGATAAAACCACGAGAGTTACACGGCCAAAATCAAGACGGCTCGCCCCCAGCTGTCAGCCTTTTTAAGCTAGGGGCAAGCTGTACGCCGAAAGCGAACGAAGACGATGAGACCCATCGGATAAGATGGGGGGAGAGGTGGAAGTCCTCCCCAGAGAGATGTACCTCGGTTAGAGAGGTGCATCCTGGGTGGGACGGGCTCATCTAGCGGTGTGTGTGTGAGTTGAGTTAAAAGTGTTACAGATGTCAGGGATTCCACCACGGACAAAATACTTGTAATATGGAATTACACTGCGTGAGGTGCGCAGGAGCACATAGGGCAGCAGACTGCCCCAGAAGGAGCGACGAGGCAGCGACCTGCCAAAACTGCGGAGGAGATCATCCCGCAAACTACAGAGGATGCCCCAAAAACCCTGCTCAAGTAGCAGCCAACAAGCAACAGAAGAAGACGGAAATTAACACACAAACAAAAAGCTACGCTCAAGCAACAAACAACGCACCGATGCAACAAGAGAAAGAAACCGAATTCGTGTCAGCGTCAAAAATTAAAGAGATGATGGAAGCATTCCGACTCATCGAGGAATTCATGAAAAAATTTGGAAACAAGTAAATGGATATACAAACCCTACCAAGTAAAATAAAGATCGGCTCATGGAACACGGGAGGACTCAGAACAAACTTAAACGTCATGGGAGAAATACTGGAGGAAGAAGATTTCGACATTTTCGCACTTCAGGAAACGAAACTACCAGGAGATGAGTTTAGACTCACCTGGCCAGGCTATAACGTATACAGAACAGACATAAACAGGAACTCAGGAGGCACAGCGATCCTTGTAAAAAAGGAGCTGCGCCAGCATCAAGAAAACACACCGGACGGACTCACAACAATGGAAGCAACAAGGATTATAGTGAAGACAACCTTTGGAGACATCAATATCGCATCGGTATACGTTAGGCCAAACACTGTGATACACGAAGAAGACGTGTTAGCAGTACTCCCAGACGACAAACAAGGCATTATTATAGGAGACCTGAATGCCAAGTCCCCCACGTGGTACTGCACAACAAGGAACGGACAAGGAAGAAACTTGGAAAGGATAACGGAACGCCATGCCGCTCTCCAAGTAATAGGACCACCCAGGCCAACACACTACCCTCCAGGAGGAGGACAACCAAATGTCTTAGACATCGCGGTGTTGCGAGACATCGAGGTGCCCTGGGACATTTGGACCACCGAAGGAGGTGACGCTCACGTGCCAGTAGTCCTCACCGTCGGAGACGGAGCAAGACAAGAAAGAAGACAAAAAAAGAGGACTGACTGGACGAAGTTCAGAAGAATAGCGGGACAACTACTAGGACCGATAGTAGAAATAAGAAGTAGAGAAGAAATAGAAGACAAAGTCCGTTCCTTGGAAGAAGCACTATCAGAAGCGATAGAAAGAAGTACCACGACAACAGCATCGGAAAAATACGGAAAATTCCAACACCTGAGCGACGATCTGAAAGACTTGATAAGGGAAAGAAACAGAGCCCTGAGGGTTGCCCGTAGAACACAGAACCAAGAAGACAAAGCAAGAGCCAGGATGCTAAAAATAGAAGTGGAAGAGAAGCTGAAACAGCACAACAGTGACACATGGAACAGGAAGATAAACGACCTAGACCCACAAAAACCAGGACTTTGGAAAATCGCAAAACTTCTAAGAGAACCAAACAAGATAATGCCTCCCCTGCATGGAACAAACGGCATGGCATACGAAGAAGAGGAAAAGGCGGAACTACTTAAAAACAATTTGGAACTACAATTTATGCTTAACGAACACCCAGATGAGGATATGGACTTCTCTGACAGAGTAGAAGAAACAGTAGAAGAACTCACAGAACACCAGGAAGAGGACCAGGACCTACTTGGATATTCGACACCAAAAGAAGTAAAGGAAATACTGCGATTTATGTCAGCAAGAAAGGCACCAGGAATAGACGGAATCACCAACAGGGCTCTGAAAAACATGCCGATTAAAGGAGTAATGCACCTCAATAATATAATAAACGCGATGCTAAGGATGAAGTACTTCCCACTAAGGTGGAAAAAAGCCGAAGTAATCATGATAAAGAAAATGGGAAAATGTCCGTCTTTCCCACAAAATTACCGCCCAATAAGCTTATTACCGTCAATGAGCAAAATAGCCGAAAGAGTCATTCTACGGATTCTTAAGACTCAAACAAGAGAATTAAACGTATTACCAGAGGAGCAGTTCGGATTCAGAGAAGAACATAGTACCGAACAACAAATCCTGAGATTGGTAGAATACACCACTCAGGGTTTCAACCAGAAAGAATCCACAGGAGCAATATTCTTAGATATCAGTAAGGCCTTCGACAGAGTTTGGCATGAAGGATTGATATATAAAATGAATGAACTGGGGTATACCAAGCCCCTTTTAAGACTCCTTTACAGCTACCTCCGTGAGAGGAAATTCCACGTGAAAGTAGGACAGGCCAAGTCAGAAGACGGACAAATGGAAGCAGGAGTACCACAGGGAGCGATACTGTCTCCCCAACTATACACTATATACACAGCAGACATACCGAAGACGGAAAACACAATGATGGCAATGTACGCGGACGACACAGCAATAGCGACAAGATGTAGGAAACCGAAAAACATCACGAGAAGACTGCAAGCAGCAACAAACGCTATAGAGGAATGGTGCATCACATGGAAAATCCAAATCAACGGAGAAAAAACCCAAGCGGTTTTTTTCAAGAAAAGAAGACACAGTCCCGAAGAAAACATCGAAATTGACGGAGAAGAAGTCCCCTGGACGGACAAGGCCAAGTATCTAGGAGTGATACTAGACAGGGGATTGACATTCAATGATCACATTAACGCGGTGGTAGCTAAAACTAAACAGGCAAGGGCGAGGTTAAGCGGATTACTCGGCAGAAGAAGTAAACTGGATTTGAAGACAAAACTACGATTCATAAGGAGCATCATAATACCGATATTAACATACGCGTCTGTTGCATGGGGACATACGAGCGAAACAAACAGGAAAAAACTACAAGCACAACAAAACATCTCGATCAGGCAAGCTCTGGACGCTCCCTGGTACGTGAGAAACGAAGACATATACAAAGACTTGAAACCGCAGAAGGTACTCGAGATAATGGACGCAAGAGCCAGAAAGCTATTTGAAGAGCTTAGATCTCATCCGAACACAGAGCTAAGAGACCTGACGAGATACACAGCAGAAGACTACAGAAGACACAAGAGACCTGGGAAACAACTTGAAGACCGCCCATAGGAAGCAAAACAATAAGAAAAACCCCACCAAAAAAACAATACAAAAACACAAAAACCATGCAAGTGGGTGCGCGTGGACACACGCGCACTCACGAGCATACCAAAAAAAAATAAAAAAATTAACAAAAACCGTGTGTGCGGGTGAGCAAGGCTTGTCCTACAGGGGCAAGCACTGTTTATCTGCGCACGCACCAAAAAAATTTTTAAAAAATAAAATAAACCAAAAAAAAACCAAAAAACACAAAAAACACCGGGGTGGACAAGAAAGAAAACTGCGAAGAGGAACCCCCCAATACGGGGTCCCTGCTCTTCTGACATGACAGAAGCTCGGGGACCCCTGAGGGGTCAGCTCTAGAGAAACAGGAAGGACCACTCATGCTAAGGCCAGTTTCACCAAGGCGGGTGGAACAGACTTTGACATGAGGCAGCGAAAGCACACACACACAATCGAACCGACATAACGACAGTATGAGGGACAAGGGAATATAGCCACCAGAGCTACCCCTTACTAAGAGAAGACATCCTTGGCGCCCCCCATAGAATAAAGGGGGGAAAGGGATACGCGATCGCGAGAACGAGTGAGGTCCTGTCGGAAGTGACAGGGGGTGGATGGAAGGTTCTACTTAGCATCGACCCTTGGGCGTAAAGCTTAAGGGTAGATGCTTTGTGGGACGGGCTTTCTCACGCGCAAGTGTGTGTGTGTGTGTGAGTTGAGTTAAAGAGATCGACGAGCAGCGGAGCGAGGTAGACGTGTTTACGGAGCTCCACAGTGAATCGATACGATAGGCGTGTGGAACGAAAGTTCGAAGACGGGAGTGACGGAAAGTGTTCGAGTAGCGTAAAAGTGAAAGAAAACCGGTACGAGAAAAGGTACATGCTTTTTTCAAAGCATACCAATTCGAGTGCGGGATAGTGAAGTGAAGTGAAGTGCGTACAGGATTACAAAGGAAGATCTACCAGAATTTATAAGGTAAGAAATTTTTACTATTTAGATAGGTCAGTGGAACTAGTGATAGGATGGAGCCGGAAGGCTCCAGAGTGATCAGGGAAAAACCCTACGACAGAGGGACTTCCAAAGAGAGGAAAAAAATCCAAGTCAAACTGGAGGAGGAAAATGCAACCCTTAAGAAAAAAATCGAAGGAATGGAACAGCAATTTATGGCACAAATGGCACAAATGACACAACAGATAGAACAAATGAAACAAGACTATGAAGAAAAGGTAACAAGTCTAACGAAAGAAATAACAGATCTAAAGAAATCTAAGACTACTAAAAACACCGAAAAAACCAAAGAAACGGAGTTACCGAAGGACAACAACGGGCAGACAGAGAGTGACTTTGACACGGATGAAAGCTGCGAAGAATTTTCCGCAGACATAACAGGCAAACAAATTGACAACGAGGGAAATTTTCAAAAACCAAAAAGCAGAAGATCACGAAAAAATCAAAACAATAGGGAAGCGAGAGACAGAAACGATGAAGAAACAAAAAGGGCAAAGTTAATGCCAATGGACACACAAACAAACGAAGCCAGCGACATACAAACAATTCAAAAGGAAATTACGGAAACGGTACAAAACGAAAAAGTGAAAGAAGGCCAATACATGCAAAAAACAATAAGAAGACCACCACCAATTATGCTCAAAACAATCAGCGCATGGAACAACTTAAGAAAAGGAGTGAATTCTAGAGGCATCGACGTACAATGCAAAATATCAAGGAATAGTGCGAGACTCCAAACAGCCACCCCCGACGACTACAGAAAAATGACCGCTTACTTAAAGGAATTTACAGATATAGAATGGTATACCTATCTACTGAACGAAGACAAGGACAGAAAACTAGTCATCAAAGGACTAGCTGAAAACACCGACCCCGAAGACATCTCAAATGCACTCAAAGAAGAAGGACTCACTGTATACAGGGTGTGGCAACTACACTCTAGGACAGGAGACAGGAAACCACTACCAATCTTCATGATAACGATAGACCCCAAGGAAGAGCAGGCTTATAAAAGCCTGAGATACATATGCCACACAAAAATTACTATAGTTGAACAAAGGAGGAACAACGGGCCAGTGCAGTGTTACAGATGTCAGGGATTCCACCACGGACAAAATACTTGTAATATGGAATTACACTGCGTGAGGTGCGCAGGAGCACATAGGGCAGCAGACTGCCCCAGAAGGAGCGACGAGGCAGCGACCTGCCAAAACTGCGGAGGAGATCATCCCGCAAACTACAGAGGATGCCCCAAAAACCCTGCTCAAGTAGCAGCCAACAAGCAACAGAAGAAGACGGAAATTAACACACAAACAAAAAGCTACGCTCAAGCAACAAACAACGCACCGATGCAACAAGAGAAAGAAACCGAATTCGTGTCAGCGTCAAAAATTAAAGAGATGATGGAAGCATTCCGACTCATCGAGGAATTCATGAAAAAATTTGGAAACAAGTAAATGGATATACAAACCCTACCAAGTAAAATAAAGATCGGCTCATGGAACACGGGAGGACTCAGAACAAACTTAAACGTCATGGGAGAAATACTGGAGGAAGAAGATTTCGACATTTTCGCACTTCAGGAAACGAAACTACCAGGAGATGAGTTTAGACTCACCTGGCCAGGCTATAACGTATACAGAACAGACATAAACAGGAACTCTGGAGGCACAGCGATCCTTGTAAAAAAGGAGCTGCGCCAGCATCAAGAAAACACACCGGACGGACTCACAACAATGGAAGCAACAAGGATTATAGTGAAGACAACCTTTGGAGACATCAATATCGCATCGGTATACGTTAGGCCAAACACTGTGATACACGAAGAAGACGTGTTAGCAGTACTCCCAGACGACAAACAAGGCATTATTATAGGAGACCTGAATGCCAAGTCCCCCACGTGGTACTGCACAACAAGGAACGGACAAGGAAGAAACTTGGAAAGGATAACGGAACGCCATGCCGCTCTCCAAGTAATAGGACCACCCAGGCCAACACACTACCCTCCAGGAGGAGGACAACCAAATGTCTTAGACATCGCGGTGTTGCGAGACATCGAGGTGCCCTGGGACATTTGGACCACCGAAGGAGGTGACGCTCACGTGCCAGTAGTCCTCACCGTCGGAGACGGAGCAAGACAAGAAAGAAGACAAAAAAAGAGGACTAACTGGACGAAGTTCAGAAGAATAGCGGGACAACTACTAGGACCGATAGTAGAAATAAGAAGTAGAGAAGAAATAGAAGACAAAGTCCGTTCCTTGGAAGAAGCACTATCAGAAGCGATAGAAAGAAGTACCACGACAACAGCATCGGAAAAATACGGGAAATTCCAACACCTGAGCGACGATCTGAAAGACTTGATAAGGGAAAGAAACAGAGCCCTGAGGGTTGCCCGTAGAACACAGAACCAAGAAGACAAAGCAAGAGCCAGGATGCTAAAAATAGAAGTGGAAGAGAAACTGAAACAGCACAACAGTGACACATGGAACAGGAAGATAAACGACCTAGACCCACAAAAACCAGGACTTTGGAAAATCGCAAAACTTCTAAGAGAACCAAACAAGATAATGCCTCCCCTGCATGGAACAAACGGCATGGCATACGAAGAAGAGGAAAAGGCGGAACTACTTAAAAACAATTTGGAACTACAATTTATGCTTAACGAACACCCAGATGAGGATATGGACTTCTCTGACAGAGTAGAAGAAACAGTAGAAGAACTCACAGAACACCAGGAAGAGGACCAGGACCTACTTGGATATTCGACACCAAAAGAAGTAAAGGAAATACTGCGATTTATGTCAGCAAGAAAGGCACCAGGAATAGACGGAATCACCAACAGGGCTCTGAAAAACATGCCGATTAAAGGAGTAATGCACCTCAATAATATAATAAACGCGATGCTAAGGATGAAGTACTTCCCACTAAGGTGGAAAAAAGCCGAAGTAATCATGATAAAGAAAATGGGAAAATGTCCGTCTTTCCCACAAAATTACCGCCCAATAAGCTTATTACCGTCAATGAGCAAAATAGCCGAAAGAGTCATTCTACGGATTCTTAAGACTCAAACAAGAGAATTAAACGTATTACCAGAGGAGCAGTTCGGATTCAGAGAAGAACATAGTACCGAACAACAAATCCTGAGATTGGTAGAATACACCACTCAGGGTTTCAACCAGAAAGAATCCACAGGAGCAATATTCTTAGATATCAGTAAGGCCTTCGATAGAGTTTGGCATGAAGGATTGATATATAAAATGAATGAACTGGGGTATACCAAGCCCCTTTTAAGACTCCTTTACAGCTACCTCCGTGAGAGGAAATTCCACGTGAAAGTAGGACAGGCCAAGTCAGAATACGGACAAATGGAAGCAGGAGTACCACAGGGAGCGATACTGTCTCCCCAACTATACACTATATACACAGCAGACATACCGAAGACGGAAAACACAATGATGGCAATGTACGCGGACGACACAGCAATAGCGACAAGATGTAGGAAACCGAAAAACATCACGAGAAGACTGCAAGCAGCAACAAACGCTATAGAGGAATGGTGCATCACATGGAAAATCCAAATCAACGGAGAAAAAACCCAAGCGGTTTTTTTCAAGAAAAGAAGACACAGTCCCGAAGAAAACATCGAAATTGACGGAGAAGAAGTCCCCTGGACGGACAAGGCCAAGTATCTAGGAGTGATACTAGACAGGGGATTGACATTCAATGATCACATTAACGCGGTGGTAGCTAAAACTAAACAGGCAAGGGCGAGGTTAAGCGGATTACTCGGCAGAAGAAGTAAACTGGATTTGAAGACAAAACTACGATTCATAAGGAGCATCATAATACCGATATTAACATACGCGTCTGTTGCATGGGGACATACGAGCGAAACAAACAGGAAAAAACTACAAGCACAACAAAACATCTCGATCAGGCAAGCTCTGGACGCTCCCTGGTACGTGAGAAACGAAGACATATACAAAGACTTGAAACCGCAGAAGGTACTCGAGATAATGGACGCAAGAGCCAGAAAGCTATTTGAAGAGCTTAGATCTCATCCGAACACAGAGCTAAGAGACCTGACGAGATACACAGCAGAAGACTACAGAAGACACAAGAGACCTGGGAAACAACTTGAAGACCGCCCATAGGAAGCAAAACAATAAGAAAAACCCCACCAAAAAAACAATACAAAAACACAAAAACCATGCAAGTGGGTGCGCGTGGACACACGCGCACTTACGAGCATACCAAAAAAAAATAAAAAAATTAACAAAAACCGTGTGTGCGGGTGAGCAAGGCTTGTCCTACAGGGGCAAGCACTGTTTATCTGCGCACGCACCAAAAAAATTTTAAAAAATAAAATAAACCAAAAAAAAACCAAAAAACACAAAAAACACCGGGGTGGACAAGAAAGAAAACTGCGAAGAGGAACCCCCCAATACGGGGTCCCTGCTCTTCTGACATGACAGAAGCTCGGGGACCCCTGAGGGGTCAGCTCTAGAGAAACAGGAAGGACCACTCATGCTAAGGCCAGTTTCACCAAGGCGGGTGGAACAGACTTTGACATGAGGCAGCGAAAGCACACACACACAATCGAACCGACATAACGACAGTATGAGGGACAAGGGAATATAGCCACCAGAGCTACCCCTTACTAAGAGAAGACATCCTTGGCGCCCCCCATAGAATAAAGGGGGGAAAGGGATACGCGATCGCGAGAACGAGTGAGGTCCTGTCGGAAGTGACAGGGGGTGGATGGAAGGTTCTACTTAGCATCGACCCTTGGGCGTAAAGCTTAAGGGTAGATGCTTTGTGGGACGGGCTTTCTCACGCGCAAGTGTGTGTGTGTGTGTGAAAAACTAGTTAGTCAGTCAGTTTTAGCTGGTGTTAGATTGTTTTTCACACGATACGACGTTACGTTATTTTAGTGTATTTCAATAAGTAAAATGCCACCAAAAGCAAGCGGAAAAGCCGCTAAAAAGGCTGGTAAAGCACAAAAAAATATCTCAAAAGCCGACAAAAAAAAGAAAAGGAGGAGGAAGGAGAGTTATGCCATCTATATTTACAAGGTATTGAAACAAGTTCATCCTGACACCGGTATTTCCAGCAAAGCCATGAGTATAATGAACAGTTTTGTCAATGACATTTTCGAGCGTATTGCTGCTGAAGCATCAAGATTGGCTCATTACAATAAACGTTCTACAATTACCAGTAGAGAAATTCAAACTGCAGTAAGATTATTGCTTCCAGGTGAATTAGCGAAACACGCAGTTAGTGAGGGCACTAAAGCCGTCACCAAATACACTAGTTCCAAATAATTTCGTTCAATAATGTTTCTTTATTTTATTTTAACAACCATTAACAAACGGTTCTTTTCAGAACCACAATATTATATTCTATATTTATGAAAAGAAAAAAACAAACAAGTGCCAAATTCTATATATTGCTGTGGTATCTAAAATGAGCAGCAAACAACCTCTGTATAACGTACATTTATCTATAGTCTATACCATTTATGGTAAATAGTTTAAGATATTTCACATTAAAAGAATTTTATAAATAAAATTAATGATAAGGAAGCTGGAGATGAAAAAGAAAGTGATTTCTTAGAACTTCTATGTAAAGTTCAATTTAATAAAATTTGAAGAAAAAACTTGAATTGATAATTCTTACAAAATTAATATTAAATCTTAGTAGTATTAAATTTAGTTTTAAAATATTTATTATCCGTGGTGGTTAGGTACATTCATTGTAATTTGAATTGTGTAGTTCTAAGCAAGGTTGTGTTTGACGTTTGTCAATATTATTGATAGATAGTTCTGAGAAATTACTTTCTGATATATAACTTTTGGTTATATAGTAGTCCATCGACACATTAATTTGAAAATTTTAAACGCGCCAATTCGCTTCGTTAAAAAGGTAGACAGAAAGCAAGTCGATTTCATGCTATTCATCTGGAGTATCTCCACATACGGATATCTTCTGTCTGTACCTACAGGAGTACAGTTGATTACAACCATCGAAAAATGTAAGCCCATCGACACATTAATTAGAGAATTTTAAACGCGCCAATTCGCTTCGTTAAAAAGGTAGACAGAAAGCAAGTCGATTTCATGCTATTCATCTGGAGTATCTCCACATACGGATATCTTCTGTCTGTACCTACAGGAGTACAGTTGATTACAACCATCGAAAAATGTAAGCCCATCGACACATTAATTAGAGAATTTTAAACGCGCCAATTCTCTTCGTTAAAAAGGTAGGCAGAAAGCAAGTCGATTTCATGCTATTTATCTTGCTTTCTTCACACCTTTTTACGAAGCGAATTGGCGCGATTAAGAATCTCAAATTAATGTGTCGCTTGGCTTACATTTTTCGATGGTTGGAATCAACTGTACTCCTGTATGTGGAGAGTATATTATTTCTTCGTACAACTAACCTAGCCTATGAGGCGAAGTTGGATCTTGGGTCTTCGGCCCAATATACCGCACCGAGCCGGTGCTCAGACACATCTTTGTCGAAGCGAATGGGCGCGTTTAAAATTCTCAAATTAACGTGTCGCTTGGCTTACATTTTTCGATGGTTGGAATCAACTGTACTCCTGTATGTAGGTACAGAAGATATCCGTATGTGGAGAGTATATTATTTCTTCGCACAACTAACCTAGCCTATGAGGCGCAGTTGTATCTTGGGTCTTCGGCCTAATATACCGCACCGACCCGGTGCTCAGACACATCTTTGTCGAAGCGAATGGGCGCGTTTAAAATTCTCAAATTAACGTGTCGCTTGGCTTACATTTTTCGATGGTTGGAATCAACTGTACTCCTGTAGGTAGGTACAGAAGATATCCGTATGTGGAGATACTTCAGATGAATAGCATGGAATCGACATGCTTTCTGTCTACCTTTTCTGCGAAGCGAAATGGCGCGTTAAAAATTTTCAAATTAATGTGTCGATGGGCTTTCATTTTTCGATGGTTGGAATCAAACGTACTCCTGCACTCCTTCACAGAAGTATCACTGGATTTTAGAAAATGAATTTTCTCAATTTTTTCTTACTTCTGCGTATTTGTCCGCGGATTTCTTATATTTTTTAACTAGATGTTGTTTAGTTCAAGGTGGAGAGCGAGTATATTATTTCTTCGTACAACTAACCTTGCCTATGGGGGATGTGGCAGGATCTTGGGTCTTCGTCCCAATATACCGCACCGAGCCGGTGCTCAGACGCATCTTTAGTTTTGTTGTATCAGTCTAAGAATGTTATTTTGAATAGTTTGGACTGATATTTTAGTCTCTCTTTGGCCAGGATAGACTTCTTCTCCCTTATTCTTTCTGTTTTTTGTGGTGATCTAAATTTAATGTTGAAAATGTGTTCTTTACACTTTTTTTAGAAAAAAAAATAAATTTTTCGAAATCGACATAAAGTGAGTGGAGAAAGCGAGAATGGATTGGATATTTTTTCACATGTTTGATGTCAACGTTCGTTATTGGAAACAGATTCGATTGAATATAAAAACAATCCACTTACTTTTCTTACACTTTTTCAGTTTGTATAGTTAAAATTAAATTTTCATAAAAAGAGTATAGATATCGAACGGTTTTGGGAAAACGGTATATATTTCAAAAACAGAATTATAATCTTAAAAAGAAAGTTTTATTTTAAATTTAATGTTGGAAAATGTGTTCGTTACACTTTTTTCAGGGAAAAAAAAATTTTTTTGAAATCGAGAAGGGATTGGATATTTTTTCACATGTTTGATGTCAACGTTCGTTATTGGAAACAGATTCGATTGAATATAAAAACAAACCACTTACTTTCCTTACACTTTTTCAGTTTGTATAGTTAAAATTAAATTTTCATAAAAAGAGTATAGATATCGAACGGTTTTGGGAAAACGGTATTTATTTCAAAAACAGAATTATAATCTTACAAAGAAAGTTTTATTTTAAATTTAATGTTGAAAATGTGTTCGTTACACTTTTTTTAGAAAAAAAAATAAATTTTTTGAAATCGACATAAAGTGAGTGGAGAAAGCGAGAATGGATTGGATATTTTTTCACATGTTTGATGTCAACGTTCGTTATTGGAAACAGATTCGATTGAATATAAAAACAATCCACTTACTTTTCTTACACTTTTTCAGTTTGTACCTAAAGTTAAAATTAAATTTTCATAAAAAGAGTATAGATATCGAACGGTTTTGCGAAAACGGTATATATTTCAAAAACAGAATTATAATCTTAAAAATAAAGTTTTATTTTAAATTTAATGTTGGAAAATGTGTTCGTTACACTTTTTTCAGGGAAAAAAAAATTTTTTTGAAATCGAGAAGGGATTGGATATTTTTTCACATGTTTGATGTCAACGTTCGTTATTGGAAACAGATTCGATTGAATATAAAAACAATCCACTTACTTTCGTTACACTCTTTCAGTTTTTATAGTTAAAATAAAATTTTCATAAAAAGAGTATAGATATCGAACGGTTTTGGGAAAACGGTATATATTTCAAAAACAGAATTATAATCTTAAAAAGAAAGTTTTATTTTAAATTTAATGTTGAAAATGTGTTCGTTACACTTTTTTTAGGAAAAAAAAAAATTGTTTTGAAATCGAGAAGGGATTGGATATTTTTTCACATGTTTGATGTCAACGTTCGTTATTGGAAACAGATTCGATTGAATATAAAAACAATCCACTTACTTTCCTTACACTTTTTCAGTTTGTACCTATAGTTAAAATAAAATCTTCATAAAAAGAGTATAGATATCGAACGGTTTTGGGAAAACGTTATATATTTCAAAAACAGAATTATAATCTTAAAAAGAAAGATTTATTTTAAATTTTATGTTGAAAATGTGTTCGTTACACTTTTCTTAGGAAAAAAAAAGGAATTTTTTGAAATCGAGAAGGGATTGGATATTTTTTCACATGTTTGATGTCAATGTTCGTTATTGGAAACAGATTCGATTGAATATAAAAACAATCCACTTACTTTCGTTACACTTTTTCAGTTTTTATAGTAAAATAAAATTTTCATAAAAATAGTATAGATATCGAACGGTTTTGGGAAAACGGTATATATTTCAAAAACAGAATTATAATCTTCAAAAGAAAGTTTTATTTTAAATTTAATGTTGAAAATGTGTTCGTTACACTTTTTTTAGGAAAAAAAAAATTTTTTTTGAAATCGAGAAGGGATTGGATATTTTTTCACATGTTTGATGTCAACGTTCGTTATTGGAAACAGATTCGATTGAATATAAAAACAATCCACTTACTTTCGTTACACTTTTTCAGTTTTTATAGTTAAAATAAAATTTTCATAAAAAGAGTATAGATATCGAACGGTTTTGGGAAAACGGTATATATTTCAAAAACAGAATTATATTCTTACAAAGAAAGTTTTCGTCACAATTTGTTAAAGATATGTCTGAGCACCAGCTCCGTGCGGTTATATGTGATATGAGGACGTCTCGACTGAGAGAGTGCAATATTCATATATTCATAACTCTCATGTCTAAATACGTCTTTTATTCACATAGGCATGTGGGCCAGTACGACGCCAGAGCATAATCACAGATTGAAACAAAAAAATGTGTGGTCGTGTGTTTCTGGAAAGAATAAGATTTACATTTTGCAAGATATATCAGGGACGACTACAATACGTCGTCGTTTCGGTATAGAAGGCATCAAGTTTTTCCTGTTCGTAAGTCCGTTCCACAATAATTTACAGCGAGATCGCGAATTTAGCGAGCGTTATTCGTAAGCGATTCACATGCGATCAACTACAAAAAATTCTATTTGTTATACTAAATATCGTATAATGATTAGATATAACAATTACGATAACTCTCCTCTATCCGAGCGAGAATATGTTCAAAAACCGAAACGCTTCTTTCGAGATCACCATGTCGCTTTCAATCTAGCGAAGGGTCGAGAGAATGTTGAAGTTTTAAGCCGATCGGCGATATTTTGTAATATCATAAAAAATACGTATGATCACACACTAATAATAAATACTATAAGGCGTGCAATCTTACACGATCAATTGGTATAATACTATATAAGTGGTGATTCTGTCGTTTTTATTTTTGAAGTTATGAAAGTCGATTCGGTATTTACATACAAAAAAGAGAATTAAATGTGTGTATATCATAAAATTAACAAGTTTTCGTAAAGCGTGGCGTTGAAAAGTCTATCTTTTCGATAAAATACGCATCAAACACGCAAACGAAAAAGATAATATTTATGTATACGATATAGATAATACACATTTTCATGTCTTTTCTAATTATTATTATTCTAGAAATTCTAGATATAAAAAAACTAGAGGAGACTGTATATAAATGTGTGTATGAAATATCTGATATTTGTTGTCTTGTTCAACGATACTAGTATATTAGTACACAACAACAGCTCCCTGGTTGATCCTGCCAGTAGTCATATGCTTGTCTCAAAGATTAAGCCATGCATGTCTCAGTACAAGCCTAATTAAGGTGAAACCGCGAAAGGCTCATTAAATCAGTTATGGTTCCTTAGATCGTACCCACATTTACTTGGATAACTGTGGTAATTCTAGAGCTAATACATGCAAACAGAGCTCCGACCGGAGACGGAAGGAGCGCTTTTATTAGATCAAAACCAATCGGTGGCGGGCTTGCTCGTCATCGTACAACTTGGTGACTCTGAATAACTTTACGCTGATCGCACGGTCTCGCACCGGCGACGCATCTTTCAAATGTCTGCCTTATCAACTGTCGATGGTAGGTTCTGCGCCTACCATGGTTGTAACGGGTAACGGGGAATCAGGGTTCGATTCCGGAGAGGGAGCCTGAGAAACGGCTACCACATCCAAGGAAGGCAGCAGGCGCGCAAATTACCCACTCCCGGCACGGGGAGGTAGTGACGAAAAATAACGATACGGGACTCATCCGAGGCCCCGTAATCGGAATGAGTACACTCTAAACCCTTTAACGAGGATCAATTGGAGGGCAAGTCTGGTGCCAGCAGCCGCGGTAATTCCAGCTCCAATAGCGTATATTAAAGTTGTTGCGGTTAAAAAGCTCGTAGTCGAATCTGTGTCCCACGCCGCTGGTTCATCGTACGCGGTGTCAACTGGCGTGTCGTGGGACGTCCTGCCGGTGGGCTTAGCTCGCAAGGGCGGCCCAACTCAATCCCGCCGCGGTGCTCTTGACTGAGTGTCGAGGTGGGCCGGCACGTTTACTTTGAACAAATTAGAGTGCTTAAAGCAGGCCAAAATTTCGCCTGAATACTGTGTGCATGGAATAATGGAATAGGACCTCGGTTCTATTTTGTTGGTTTTCGGAACCCCGAGGTAATGATTAATAGGAACGGATGGGGGCATTCGTATTGCGACGTTAGAGGTGAAATTCTTGGATCGTCGCAAGACGGACAGAAGCGAAAGCATTTGCCAAAAACGCTTTCATTGATCAAGAACGAAAGTTAGAGGTTCGAAGGCGATCAGATACCGCCCTAGTTCTAACCATAAACGATGCCAGCTAGCGATCCGCCGACGTTCCTCCGATGACTCGGCGGGCAGCTTCCGGGAAACCAAAGCTTTTGGGTTCCGGGGGAAGTATGGTTGCAAAGCTGAAACTTAAAGGAATTGACGGAAGGGCACCACCAGGAGTGGAGCCTGCGGCTTAATTTGACTCAACACGGGAAACCTCACCAGGCCCGGACACCGGAAGGATTGACAGATTGAGAGCTCTTTCTTGATTCGGTGGGTGGTGGTGCATGGCCGTTCTTAGTTGGTGGAGCGATTTGTCTGGTTAATTCCGATAACGAACGAGACTCTAGCCTGCTAACTAGGCGTATTTCGACATCCCAAAGGCCCGTCGGTATGGAGTTTCGGCTCTTGCCGTTCGCGGTTTTTACTGTCGGCGTACAAACAATTCTTCTTAGAGGGACAGGCGGCTTCTAGCCGCACGAGATTGAGCAATAACAGGTCTGTGATGCCCTTAGATGTTCTGGGCCGCACGCGCGCTACACTGAAGGAATCAGCGTGTCCTCCCTGGCCGAGCGGCCCGGGTAACCCGCTGAACCTCCTTCGTGCTAGGGATTGGGGCTTGCAATTGTTCCCCATGAACGAGGAATTCCCAGTAAGCGCGAGTCATAAGCTCGCGTTGATTACGTCCCTGCCCTTTGTACACACCGCCCGTCGCTACTACCGATTGAATGATTTAGTGAGGTCTTCGGACTGAGCGCGGTGGCGTTTCGGCGTCGCCGATGCTTCGGAAAGATGACCAAACTTGATCATTTAGAGGAAGTAAAAGTCGTAACAAGGTTTCCGTAGGTGAACCTGCGGAAGGATCATTACAGTGTTCGTATAATACACGACAAGTCTGTATTTATTTATGGAATGTTGATCTTTTTCAATATTTTGTAATATCGAACGATTTGTGTTTTTGTTTACGATTCGAATATATATATTAATATATATATTCTGATAAAATAAAAACCACCCTCTCGTTGAAGACAAAAAATAAAACTTTTTATAACTGAAAATCTATTATCATCATACATGAATATAGATGAAGTTTTTTAAAAGTTAAAATTTTTGTACAACAAGTCTATCTGAAAGTAATAGAGCGTGTGCTGCCATGAATATTTGGATGTGGTCAGCTTTATTTGACATACACAAATAAAGTATATGACTGTATCGGGTACCTAAATGAATATAATAAATATATAATTAACTTTGTATATATCGTATTCTTTCTAGGACTAGTAATATCATATTTGTATTATTACTCCGAAGGTTTTGAAAGATTTACGCCCGACCGTCCAAATTGGTACACGCGTTACTTTTATGATGACGAAATAAATTGAAAGAGGATTTAAATTGTGCACTTTGGACAATATGCACGCCTCGTTTGTAAAACATGTGCTGTGCGTGTATATATATATATAGATATATTTGTATATGTATACGATTGTCAAAGGACTATTACTCCCTTTCTAAAAATCTATTATTAAATCGCCATATTGATATTAAGAGACGTAAAGCTCTGTACGCGTATATGGGTTTTTTCCATGTGCGAATAGAACACGTCTAATTGAATGATTACCCTGAACGGTGAATCACTTGGCTCGTGGGTCGATGAAGAACGCAGCTAATTGCGCGTCAACTTGTGAACTGCAGGACACATGAACATCGACATTTCGAACGCACATTGCGGTCCTCGGATACTCGTTCCCGGACCACTCCTGGCTGAGGGTCGTATCAATTTCAAAGACTGCTCGATTTTCTCTAAATAGAGAAAATGTCGGAGCGCGTTGGATGTGATAACGCATATTATTCCTATATGCGACATCTTAAAATGCGAGAGCATTGTATTTTTTTTTCAATAAAGAAAATACATACTTTTGTACACAACTTCACACGTATGAGCACGGTGATTATATAATAATAATATTCTGGCGTACGAATTAACTGAAAATTTGTTGATGAGAATATTTTATATAGTCTATACTACTACTCTACACGGTCGTCGTGTCCGAGAGAGAATATTATAATATATTTCGAAGACCAAGACGTCTGATCTGTGTGTCTGTGTAGTTAGTATAAAAGACACAATAAAATTTAATCCTTATCGTTAACATAACGAATTGAGTTTATAATACGTATGCGCTAAACAAAGAGTGTATATTATAGACACCGCGTGATGTAGCGTGTGAATTGAAAGTTGTATACGAATTTGATATATCACTATATCGACCTCAGAGCAGGTGAGATTACCCGCTGAATTTAAGCATATTACTAAGCGGAGGAAAAGAAACTAACTAGGATTCCCTCAGTAGCTGCGAGCGAACAGGGAAAAGCCCAGCACCGAATCCCGTGGTCGACATCGGCCACCGGGAAATGTGGTGTTAGGGAGGATCCGTTTATCCTGAGATCGTGCGGCGCGTCCAAGTCCTTCTTGAACGGGGCCACAGCCCATAGAGGGTGCCAGGCCCGTAGCGACCGTTGCCGATTGCGGGAGGATCTCTCCTCAGAGTCGGGTTGCTTGAGAGTGCAGCCCTAAGTGGGTGGTAAACTCCATCTAAGGCTAAATATGACCACGAGACCGATAGCGAACAAGTACCGTGAGGGAAAGTTGAAAAGCACTTTGAAGAGAGAGTTCAAGAGTACGTGAAACCGTTCAGGGGTAAACCTGAGAAACCCGAAAGGTCGAAAGAGGAAATTCATTCGCGTTTCGATCGCTGAAGATGGATGTTTGTATGACGGAAGATGCGTTTCGGCGTATGAGTCCGCATCTCATGTTCATCGAGTCGGTATCGAACGCGTGCACTTTTCCTCTAGTAGGACGTCGTGATCCGTTGGGTGTCTGTCTAAGACTCGGGGTGGAGACCACGTGATTTTTTGATTATGTGGACCCTCGATGTTCCGACAGACTCGCTCGACGGTATAAATATGGCGCGAGGCCGCTACTTAAGTTAGCGTTCGGCCCGTAGCAAGCACGTTCCGTGTTTGATGGCGATCGGACCTAGTGCCGATTCTGTCCCGGAACGACTGTTGGTTACGGTGTTCTCGAACAGACCTCGTTTGAAACGCCGATCAACGACGCTATAGATTTGGGTACTTTCAGGACCCGTCTTGAAACACGGACCAAGGAGTCTAGCATGTGCGCGAGTCATTGGGATATAACTAAACCTAAAGGCGTAATGAAAGTAAAGGTTTACCTTGCGTAGACCGAGGGAGGATGAGCGATTTGCCCTTAAAAGTGATCGTTTCGCACTCCCGGGGCGTCTCGTTCTCATTACGAGAAGAGGCGCACCAAGAGCGTACACGCTGGGACCCGAAAGATGGTGAACTATGCCTGGTCAGGACGAAGTCAGGGGAAACCCTGATGGAGGTCCGTAGCGATTCTGACGTGCAAATCGATCGTCGGAACTGGGTATAGGGGCGAAAGACTAATCGAACCATCTAGTAGCTGGTTCCCTCCGAAGTTTCCCTCAGGATAGCTGGCGCTCGTTGCGTACGAGTTTCATCCGGTAAAGCGAATGATTAGAGGCATTGGGGTCGAAGCGACCTCAACCTATTCTCAAACTTTAAATGGGTGAGATCTCCGGCTTGCTCGAACTTATGAAGCCGCGAGACTCGAATCAGAGTGCCAAGTGGGCCATTTTTGGTAAGCAGAACTGGCGCTGTGGGATGAACCAAACGTCGAGTTAAAGCGCCAAAATCGACGCTTATGGGATACCATGAAAGGCGTTGGTAACTTAAGACAGCAGGACGGTGGCCATGGAAGGCGGAATCCGCCAAGGAGTGTGTAACAACTCACCTGCCGAAGTTACTAGCCCTGAAAATGGATGGCGCTGAAGCGTCGTGCTTATACTCGACCGTCAGTGGCATGTGCGGTCCGCGTCGTCGTTTTACGGCGACGCGACCATGAAGCTCTGACGAGTAGGAGGGTCGCGGCGGTGTGCGCAGAAGGGCTGGCCGTGAGGCCGTCTGGAGCCGCCGTCGGTGCAGATCTTGGTGGTAGTAGCAAATACTCCAGCGAGGCCCTGGAGGACTGACGTGGAGAAGGGTTTCGTGTGAACAGCCGTTGCACACGAGTCAGTCGATCCTAAGCCCTAGGCGAAAGCCGATGTTGATGTGGTGTAGCTTTATTTACGTACAACACGTAAAAAGTTTGTACACACCCATCGGGCGAAAGGGAATCCGGTTCCTATTCCGGAACCCGGCAGCGGAACCGTCAAAAAGTCGGGCCCTCGCAAGAGAGTTCGTCGGGGTAACCCAAAAGGACCTGGAGACGCCGTCGGGAGATCCGGGAAGAGTTTTCTTTTCTGCATAAGCGTTCGAGTTCCATGGAATCCTCTAGCAGGGAGATATGGTTTGGAACGCGAAGAGCACCGCAGTTGCAGCGGTGTCCGGATCTTCCCCTCGGACCTTGAAAATCCAGGAGAGGGCCACGTGGAGGCTCGCGCCGGTTCGTACCCATATCCGCAGCAGGTCTCCAAGGTGAAGAGCCTCTAGTCGATAGAATAATGTAGGTAAGGGAAGTCGGCAAATTGGATCCGTAACTTCGGGATAAGGATTGGCTCTGAGGATCGGGGCGTGTCGGGCTTGGCGAGGAAGTGGGTCACGGCTGACGTGCCGGGCCTGGGCGAGGGGAAGTGGTTGGATCCTCTCCTTCGGGAGTTGGTGATAATTATGGATCCGAGTTCGGTCCCGTGCCTTGGCCTCCCGCGGAACCGTCTTGCTGCGAGGCTCCAAATCACCTTCACGGGTGCTTGGATGTCCTCTTCGGCCGCCATTCAACGGTCAGCTCAGAACTGGCACGGACTAGGGGAATCCGACTGTCTAATTAAAACAAAGCATTGCGATGGCCCCAACGGGTGTTGACTCAATGTGATTTCTGCCCAGTGCTCTGAATGTCAAAGTGAAGAAATTCAAGCAAGCGCGGGTAAACGGCGGGAGTAACTATGACTCTCTTAAGCGTGCTGCGGCCCTTAAGGATTTCCCTCATGGGTATTTGCTTTGGCATTGGCATTTAACTCATGGTGGGGCATCTACTCCTACTCCGTCAGATCATTGCCACGCACCTTTGATCTGACACGTGAGAGTCGGGTGGATCTTGCTTCGTTTTACGGAGTACGTTCCAGCAAAAATGAGAGAACTCTGGTGAAGCAAGCCGAGACTTCTTGGAAAGGAAGTACTTTGCCAGAAAAGGCCCCCAACCTGCGATGGGCCTCGGCTGGGTGATGCATGAAGTTCGCGAGAACGGATTGGCAATGTCTACCTCCCCGTGGTCCCTGCTGGTAACTCCGGGTGACTTATCCCAGAGGAGGGCGACGTTATCTGGGTACAGGATGATCCCGGAGGCTAAACGACATTGTTCCCCAATAACATTCTTAATGGGGGTAATCACCAACTTGGCTTTTTGGACCGCACGTTAATGCAGCAACTCCCTATGGTTCTTAGACCTAGAGGGGGGCCGGACGGTCTCTTCGGACGCCGCGAGGTGCTGCGTTGCACAAAACGGGTTCACTTAGCCAGGGTTTTTCCAAGCCTGGCCTATGGACCACCGTAGGCTGAGACGTGACCTCGTACGCCCTGCGTCTCTTCCGGAAGCGTGGTTTCTTGATTAGTCGTTGGTACAGTGGGAATTCGTCTCTGCTCTGTGTGGAAAGTATACGATTATTGCAATTGTGACCACACATCACTGCCTTGTTAATCAAAGAGGACCACCTCGACCGTAGGGAAGTCGCGTGCAGCGAAACATGCGCGTCACAAATTAGCCAAATGCCTCGTCATCTAATTAGTGACGCGCATGAATGGATTAACGAGATTCCCACTGTCCCTACCACTGTCCCTAGGAGATGATTTTGGACGAGGAGATGGACGATACGATTTGACACGAACATAACACGAATAACACAGCACACACTTTACCGGACATTTTATCAACCTTTTCTTTTCTTTTAGTTATTTGTTTTACCAACAGCAGCATGTTTTTTAATAATATTTTGCCTATTATTTTAGTTTATTATGCATCTTTATTACGCTACTTTGTTTTACTCTATTTTATTATGCATTTCCATAACGTTATTTTGTTTTACTCTATATTATTATTATTTTACTTTGTTTTATACACTTTATTATGCACATATATTTTGTTATTGTGTTTTATTTTATGTTATTTCGGTTACCAAGAGCAACAGGCGCTCACGTTATGTTTATTTGTTGAACTGCTTGGTACTAGCCATAGTGTGGCCACAATGATTTAGTTTTTATGCATTCTTATTATGTCACTTCGTTTATGTTACTTTATCACGCACCTCTAGTATGTTATTTTGTTTTCTTTGTTTTCTTTGTTTCTTTATTATTTTGTATGCACCTCTATTATGTTATTTTGTTTCATTTGATACTATTTTCTTTGCCTTTAATATAATTAAATAAACAAACAAAATTCCGACCCCGCTAATTTTTGGAGTGTGGTTGATGGGATGGTGTTCTACTTGTCAGTGGATTGGCTAGTTAGCGAGTAGTCCCAGGTCATATGCCGAAAGGTAGGTGGACCATTGCGCTGCGATTTGGTCCCAGCGCCCTAGTGGGGGTTGGAACCAAATCCAGAGGCATAAACATTTTTTTCTCTCTGTCCCTACCCACTCACTTTCTGACCAGCTTTTGAAGCGAACGGACGTGTACAGTACGCGGTAAACGGACACAAAGTTAAATGGGGACAAAAGTGAACTAGTGTCTAGTGTGCGAAGGCCTAAACAACATCTAGCGAAGCCCTAGCGAAGCCCTAGGAAGCCCAGATACCAACGACGTTCGCTGGTTGACGCTATGACGCCTAGAACGGAAGAAAATGTGCCAAAACGACAACTGATGTATTAGGAGAACAGCAGTACTGAAAGGTATTAAACATCTTGGTATATTACTACAAATATTAAAGTGCTAACGGACTTAGTAAAATTTTACGGTCTCTCAATAAATCTACTACAAGTATCAAGAACACAGAAACATTAGAAGATAATCAACGACTTACCAGTGTTAGTGGACTTAGAAAATTTTTGAAAACATTGAAGTTAGATTTTAGTTCAATTATCAGGAACATAGAAACATTTGAGGGTAATTAACGACCTAGAAAAATTCTTTAATTTCACAGTGTTTTCGGACTTAGAATAATTTTGAAAGTTTAGTATTGGACTTAGAATAATTTTGTAAAGTTAATAATGGACTTAGAATAATTTCGAGTGTTTTCGGACTTAGAATAATTTTGAAATTTTTGCACTGGACTTAGAAAAATTTCAATATAAGTATCAGGAACACAGAAACATCGGAGGATAATTAGCGACTGTATATACTAATAGTGTTTTCGGACTTAGAATAATTTTGAAAATTTAGTAACGGACTTAGAATAATTTCAAATGTTTTCGAACTTAGAATAATTTTGAAAATCTAGTAATGGACTTAGAATAATTTTGTAAAGTTAATAATGGACTTAGAATAATTTCGAGTGTTTTCGGACTTAAAATAATTTTGAAATTTTTGTACTGGACTTAGAAAATTTCAATATAAGTATCAGGAACACAGAAACATCGGAGGATAATTAGCGACTTAGAGATATTTTATATGCTAATAGTGTTCTCGGACTTAGAATAATTTTGAAAATTTAGTAACGGACTTAGAATAATTTCGAGCGTTCTCGGACTTAGAATAATTTCGAAATTTTAGTGATGGACTTAGAATAATTTCGAATGTTTTCGGACTTAGAATAATTTTGAAAATTTAGTAACGGACTTAGAATAATTTCGAGCGTTCTCGGACTTAGAATAATTTCGAAATTTTAGTGATGGACTTAGAATAATTTCGAATGTTCTCGGACTTAGAATAATTTTGTAAAGTTAATAATGGACTTAGAATAATTTCGAGTGTTTTCGGACTTAAAATAATTTTGAAATTTTTGTACTGGACTTAGAAAAATTTCAATATAAGTATCAGGAACACAGAAACATCGGAGGATAATTAGCGACTTAGAGATATTTTATATGCTAATAGTGTTTTCGGACTTAAAATAATTTTGAAAATTTAGTAACGGACTTAGAATAATTTCGAGCGTTCTCGGACTTAGAATAATTTCGAAATTTTAGTGATGGACTTAGAATAATTTCGAGCGTTCTCGGACTTAGAATAATTTCGAAATTTTAGTGATGGACTTAGAATAATTTCGAATGTTTTCGGACTTAGAATAATTTTGAAAATTTAGTAACGGACTTAGAATAATTTCGAGCGTTCTCGGACTTAGAATAATTTCGAAATTTTAGTGATGGACCTAGAATAATTTCGAATGTTTTCAGACTTAGAATAATCTTGTAAAATTAATAAGGAAAACTCCTGTAAATAGGAAAACTTTTGGAAATACGGACTTGTACTTATTCTGCTATAACATAATACGGACTCGGAATAGTTTAGTGTCATTTTTGCAAAATTACGAACTTAAAACACGGAATTATAACCTATAGCCCTTAAAACTAATGCTATAGCGAAGAAACTTAGTCCTTAGGAAATCGAAATTTTTCGGCGCCTCCACCAAATTTTTGGCACCTCCACCATTTTTTGGTGCATCCGCCAAAATTTTTGATTAGAATTTTCTCTGGAACCAAGAAAGATAGCGAAACCAAATTAAGTGGAACAGACATGGTTACATGCCCAGATTACGGCAGGCATTAAATATAAACGACAACACAGTCACCCCGGAAGG
>OZ021704.1:25825306-25865306 GCA_963978555.1 Galerucella nymphaeae
AAAAAATACGATTTTCGGATTTTTCGACCCAAAATACATCAAAATTGACCATTTCGACAATACATTCACTATACACCCGTTTTTCACGTTTTTCTCCAAAAACCTGGAAATTTTTCTAAAACGTCATTACACGCCCTTCTTTAAACTGCCATTGCGACTAAACCGTTCAAGATATGACATTTATCTTTTGACCGTTGGATAGAGCACAAATGGCTCTAGCTAATGGTCTATATTTGGTTTCTTCGATTTCATAAATAAAAATGTTATACAGGGTTAAAGTTAAAAGTCGCTTTTTTTGGACATGCATTCCTTTAAAAAAGTGTATAGTCTACGCCTATGGAATCGAAGCAACCGAATATACATAAATCGATAGTCGAAAGTCTAAATTAATGTCAAAAAAAATTTGGTTTCTTAATTCCCATTTGGAGACGAGATATTAAAGGTCAAAATTGAAGAATGAAAAAATAAATTCCGATTCCAAGGGTACCCCCTTGCTATCGAAATCGAAAAAAAAATTTTTGATTTCCGATTTCGTTTAAATTTTGCATAAAGGGGTTTTTCGATATGGCGATTTCAAAAATTTTATCTGTTTTTCACACAAAAAATATCTTACCAGGAAAACTCGGAAAATTTTTCGGAAAATCTAATTTTTCCGAAAACTATGATTTTCATGATAAAGTTATGGTGATTTTCAGATTTCCCTTGCCATAATACATAAAAAAAGTATATATCATCGTTTGCCAAAAACATCAATTAACCGTCCATTTTTTGGATTTTCTTTAAATTTTTATCCCTAAAAAAGGTGACATTTTGACATATATAACGCCATTACGTCAAAACCACTAGAGGTATATGAATTTTTTTTTCCGTCATTCGATAGAGAATTAATGCCTCTAATTATTGCATATAATTTTATGATCCAATATTGAAAATGGCAAAAGTTATACGAGGTCAAAAATTATCTTACCAAAAAAACTTGGAAATTTTTTTTCAAATTTTTTCGAAATCTATGATTTTCATGATAAAGTTATGGTGATTTTCAGATTTCCCTTGCCAAAATACATAAAAAAGGTCGATATCATCGTTTGCCAAAAACATCAATTAACCGCCCATTTTTTGAATTTTCTTCAATTTTTTGTCCAAAAAAAGGTGACATTTTGACATTTATATCGCCATTACGTCAAAACCACTTGAGGTATATGAATTTTTTTTTCCGTCATTCGATAGAGAATTAATGCCTCTAATTATTGCATATAATTTTATGATCCAATATTGAAAATGGCAAAAGTTATACGAGGTCAAAGTCAAAAGTTTATTTCCTGATTGTCTCTACCGTTAATGGGGAACGTGAGCAAAAATTTCTGAAAACCTTGGACAAAAAAAAATTATATGAGCGTAAAGCTAATTTTTTTTTGGACAAAAATCAAAGACATGGATTTTTACGCCCCCCAACGTACAACCTCCGATTATATAGATTCCTCCGAAATGGTTCGACAGAAAAAATTGAGACCCCAAAATGAAATTCATACAAGTTTTTCGGCTGCCAAAAAAAAATACGCCCACCCTACCGCGCCTGCCACTTCAGAGTTCTATCAACCATGCGGTACAAGCTTTTTTATTATTTGAGCTATCGAAGTGAAACAAAAACCATTCGATTCGTAAAAATCGTGCGAGTCTATAGGTGACATAAAAAAGGGGGGTCAAACTGAAAAAATATACAGGTTTAGTCAAAAATAAGTAAGACTCGAAAAAAAATTTTCGAATAAAATTTTTTCAAGATACCCACATGGAGGGGTATATCGAACTCTCTTTGTCACTAAATTTTCCCCCCCCTCCCACAATTTTTTTTCGGATACAAGACCCGCCAGGATATCAATTTGGAACGAAAATATTTTGGGAATCTTCCTCATTTGAGGTGGTCATAATGCAAAAATTTTTTTTTGACGATTGACCCCCCCCAAAATCCCCCCAGTTATAACCCCGAATTGATGGTGGAAACAGCGTATGGTGTTTTTAGGCATCGGTCGGTATGGTATATAGCTACATTAGTGAAAAAAATTTCCTAACCTCAAAATTTGGCGCCACTTGTGGCGCCCTCTATATGAACATTTAATTTTTTTTAAATATGGATTCCCATAGAGTCGAACATGGAAATTTTCATGGGCGTAGTGAAAATTTTCAAAAAAAATAATTTTTTTCGTGCGACAAGGTTTTTTGACTTTTTTTCGGTTTTTTTATCATGAGTCCCCCATATTTTATATAGTGCATGCAAAGGTCTTGATGAGTTCTTCAAAAAAGGATTCGGCTGTTTTTTCCATATTTTCATAAATAAAAAAGTTGCATTCGTATTTTCCCGTATAATTCCAGTGGCAACAATCATTGGTTAAAGTCATTATTTTTCCCAAAATCCGCATCGCCCAATCTACATGAAACCACCATTGGGCACTCTGACAAAAATTTTTTTAAATATATTACCCTAACGACGCCACTGATAGATTTTTTGTGGATGATCCCTACTACGCCAATCATAATCATTTTCGATCCTCTATACAGCCGTTTTTTCAAAATTTCGATACGACGTCTCCTTCACCTTCAAAAACCCAGCTCAAGTTGCCCGTTATGTATAAGCACCGGCTCAGGGGGTAAATTTTGACCCTATCGACATTTCTTTCAGAATTCGATGAAATTTGGTATAGAGGTATTTTCGATGACCCCGAATACGATGGTAACAATTTCCGTTTTTCAAAATCAATTTTACCCTGTCAAAATCGATTTTCAAAATTTTCAACAGGTCCATTAAGGGGGAGTGAAAAAAAAATATCGTCCGATTTCGTTGAAATTTTATGGAGAGGTGTTTTCGAGGTCAAGGATTCCAAAAAAAATATCAGTTGCGACCTAAAAAAATTTTGACACATGGTTATGCCCGAAAAACTGTCAAAATTCGACTTTTTTGGACTTTTAGATGTTTTAAAAAATAGTAAATATCGCTCGATTTTTTTGAAATTTTGAGAAATACAAGCTTTCGTAGATACCTTTCAGACTGACTATCTACAATATTTTTTTTCACAAAAAAATTTTCCATGTCAAGTATAGAAAAAATTTTTCAACATTTTTTTTCCCGTTGATTCGTGCAATTTTTCAGGACAAAAATGCCAAATACGGACCTGCCTCATCTAACTTTATACTAAAACATTTTTTTTCGAATTTTTATTGCCATAAATTTGATTGAAAAACGTTATAATTTCAATTTTCAAGTATCTTTTTTCACTTTAAAAATTCCCATCATCTACGCCAATGGAATCGAAACGACCAAATCATTATTAATAGATGGTAGACGATCTATATTCGTTTGAAAAAAATTTTCATTCCTTAATTTTCATATGGAAAAAAGTTGTCAAGTTTTTAAGAAAATTTTTCAAAAAATTAACTTGGGTTAGAATAAAATAAATTAAGGGGAGAGGTGAGGAAGGAGAAGGAGAAGGGGAGGGAAAAAATCCATCAAGTATCATGTTTTTTTTTTTTTTTTTTTTTTTTTTTTTTCAATAATAAAAAACGAATAGCTTCTTGTAAAAAAATTTTTTTCCTCTTTAAATTGAAGAAAATTCAAAAAGTTCCGGTTTTTTGGACAAATTATACATTCTATCGAAAAAAAAATACGATTTTCGGATTTTTCGACCCAAAATACATCAAAATTGACCCGTCTCGAAACAGTGTATGTCTGGTCCATCAACTGGTCCACTTTCCGTTTAACTCAATGTAAATAAAGGGGTTCAGGACAAACGCGCCGACGGTTCATAACGAGTTTTTAATTGCTTTTCTCGGTAGTCTCTATTCATATTGGCAACATTTTATGATTTTTAAATATACAGGATGCTCCAATGTAGTTATATCTTAGTTATACAATAATATTTTTGTCGAGATCAATATAAAAGTTGAAATCTATAATACCATAGCTTGATGTATATACTAAAATATATTTATCCTACTCATGAATATTTCTTTTTTTTTTATATAGACCTACAGTATGTTCTTACATATTATTATATCCGAATTAATTAAATTATATTCATGTGGAAGCTACTTTGTATTTGAATAAGTTGGATATTCAAAATCATGTACCTATATTACTGGTAGGTAGGTACTTATGTTCAATTAAATTACACACATTGAGATATATTCTAAGATTAATCTAGCAAGAAAATTTAAATATTATTGAAAAGTAGTTTGTAAATTCATACCTATAAGCTACATTTTAAGATTATTTTGAAAAATACAGGATGGTTCAATCAAGTATAGCATATCAAAGTTAAATTTTTATTATATTACACCCTTTATTTTATTGTTCATTGCCACAAAAATAATGAAATGCTATACTAAATCTAAATACAGAAAGATCCAAATTATGCTAACTTTTCTTAAATTGTTAACATTTCGAAAAAAATTTTATAACTCATTGATACCTGTATTTTAATAACTCATCATATTCAAAAAAATGTCCTCTTTCAAATTGACTCAGGGTGTTCTGTATCTAAAGATAAATATTAGTATAATTATTTCCCCTCCTGTAAAAGTGAAATAAAAGATATCATATTCCACCCTGTACTATAATTTCGCGAGCCGAAAAAGAATCCGGTGCATAGTTAACGAAATGCAACTGACGTCACCCGACCAATTAAAATGCACCATTAGATATATTTCGTTAGATATGCCTCGACGTCTTCAGCTAGCAAAATCAATATTAATTTACGTATACAATTCTGCCGTCACTGCACAGTTGTTAGTCTCCGCCCACAAAAAACAGGACTACAAGAAACACCTGTTACCATGCATATAGTTGCGCCTAGAATTTTAGTCACGTAGTCTCTTCGCATTGATAGGGGCGTTAGAGTGTGCCAGTAAAATTTTAGTCACGTAGTCGCGTTGTGTTGATAGAGACCGTTTTTTGTGTGTGCTAATAATTTGTGGTCAATAATATCTTCGGTAAGTTTTAAATTTAATATTATTCAAATATATAATACCTATTTTTATAATTATTCATGACAGGTTTTTTAAAACATAAATCAATTCATAATGATAACGTTTGAATTCTTTATAAAACCTATAATTATCGATACAACATTGTTTGCAGTTGTATATAATATTATGTTTTATAGTTTCATTATTTTCCTGAAAACAAATCTTTGAAGCATTTTAATAATGTTAATATCTATGATTGCATCATTTTTACTACGTAGATTATTATCAAATTCTTCAGATTCTCTAAAATAATTAATGTTATACCTATACTGTTTTGATAATCAATAACAATCTAATTTCTTGCAATAGTATTCCTTTCATTCAACAAAGCGATATTTATTTTATATGCTTTAATAAATACCTAATATTATTTCAATACTTTTTAAATTTATTATTCGGTGATACCTACCGACGATGTATAACTATGTAAAGGAAAGAAACAGAAACTCTTAGCTTCCACCCCTTACAAAGAAAATTTCGCAGTTACCAACATAACCACTTAAAACTTTAACACCTGCTGTAACCTTACGAGTTTTATTTTGTAGTTGTATTAATTTGAACTATTGTTTTTAATGATCATTTGTATTTTATATTTAAATTGTTGGCTATAAATACGTGAATATTTTATTTCCAATTGTAATTAACATTGAATAATAATACATATAATTAAATTATTCTCCCGTTGCAATTCAATGCATATTATTTTGATCTTATTTTAAATAAAACTTTAGATATATTCTGTTAATTTTAATATTTTTTTCACATGTTTGATATTTTGATATTAAACATCATAACTTTAATACAAGGTGTTTTCAAATGACACTTCCGTCATTCACATTTAGATTCCTCTCGTAAGATTGAACAAAAAATTTAAGGTGTCCATCACATTAACTCTTTGAAAAACAGATTGTTAAAAATTTTATGTTTTAATTCGATATCTTTAAAGTGGATGAATAAATTGATTTGATATTTGGCAGATTGTTTTTTAATGTAAAAGGGCACATTTTGTTGTAATAACATTTTTCAAGTATTGATCAATAGTGTACATTTAATAGAATGTTACCCTTCCCCTTTCACTTTTTACGTTACTGATTTTTAAAGCAACTTTCATTCAATTTTGTATTCCTTAATGGTTTTTACGTGAAAAACGAATTTATTAAAAGTTTTGTAGTTTTCAAGATATTTAATGATTTCTTACCTGATATGTCTGATCACTCTGTATATGTTAATAAATGGTTTTAAAATTTACATTTACAATCATTACTTTTATTGGTACTTAGGTATAAGAAATAATAAAGTTTTGTTAGTCTTTATCTTTTGTAAAAAAACCTGCAGATTGTTTTCAACTTTTACAATTTTTATAAAATTACCTATTTAATTTTCAATTAATATTATATCCATTACTGACATCAAAATTTCCCTATCAACATTTAATTCAAAATTTTTACTTTTCAGTCCAACAAAATTTGAATTTCTATGAAGATTGGAGAATACACTCTGCCAACAATATATACTTTATGCAAAAAGGGCCCTTTACAGGGCCACAATATATTTTTTATTTATGAAAAACATTTTTTCCAATTTAAAAACATATTATACAATATTTTTCATTAATAAATAAAATACCAACTAAAAATACTTCTTTTTTCAATAAACATGATATTAACAAATTTAATAATAATAGTACGCCTATGATGAAGTAAATGATAAATCAATAATTGTATGTACTTAATTTTCTTAGCGCCATCTATAGCACAATAACTCAATTTATATATATATATATATATATTAAAATATCAAGATTCCTACTTATCAAATTGAGTCCTATAAATATTTCTTTTTTGTTAAAACCTATGGTACATTTTATCAGAATCTATAAAATAAATTATTACTTTGTATTTTAATAAGTTCAATAATTGAAATTCTGTGTATTATTGGAAGTTATGTTTAATTAAATCACAAACATTGGGACATATTTTAAATTAATCACTACGTGCCGAGCAGAGCGAGGTACGTAGCAAATTTAAATATTACTAAAAATCTTATATTTTAATTCACTCTTTCTATATCTATAATATGAATAATTTTATTAGTAAATGATAAATCAATAATTGGATGTACTTAATTTTCTTAGCGCCATCTATAACACAATGACTCAACGTATATATTAAAATATCAAGATTCCTACTTATCAAATAGACCTATGAATGTTTCTTTTTGTTTAATTATATCACAAACATAAAAACATATTTTAAGATTAATCACTACAGCGAGCAAAGCAATGTACGTAGCAAATTTAAATATTACTAAGAATCTTATATTTTGATTTACTCTTTACAATATATTATCCATAATATAAAGAATATTATTAAAAAATGAAAAATCAATAATTTTATGTACTAATTTGCGTAGCGCCACCTTTTATACAATAGTTCAATGTATATACTAATATATCTAGATTCCTACTCATCAAAAAGCTTCTGTTTTATAGAAACCTACATAGAATATGCTTACATATTATATTCGAATATCCAAAATTAGAATCGTGTGGAAATTACTTGATATTTTAATAAATTGGATAATAAGAATCACGTATATTCATGAACTTATATCTTATTAAATCACAAACATTATGACATTGATCACTAAATAGCAAAATGGAATATTATTGAAAATACTATATTTTAATTACTATTTTCAAATATTCTATTAAACTTTTTAACTGTTTTTAATTCATTTTTCTAGGAGGCTTCTATACACTATTATTTTTCTCAAATAATCAACATTTCCTTCAGTTTTTTCACCAGCCTTCTATACACCTTTTCTCGACTCTTCAGTACACTTTTTACTAAATTTTATACACTCTTCTCACGGCAAATTCTATAAAAATCTCCAGTATTATTTTATCATATTGAAAAGACCCTCACCAATGTTTCCTACTACACCCATTTCAAGTCTTATATACATATTTCCAACCAGATTTCCATACACATCTTAAATTTTCGTATACCTTCATATCAATATTATGGTTATCATGGTAATGTATTGAAACCCATACCAATATGAAAAATAATAAATTCTATAAAAAGTGCCATTTCAAAAGATTTTCTTCAATGAAATCAAAATCTACAAAACAATAAATGCACAACACAGCTATATTTTTATCAAATTGAGTAAATTCATTCCTCACAAACAAATTACAATCAAATCCCATATCAATCACTACGTGCCGAGCGTAGCGAGGTACGTAGCAACAAACAGAAATACTCTTTTTTTCCAATACATCAAACTATTATCCCATTAATCTTATTAAAATAAACAATTCATTATTTCTCATATTATATCCGAATACTACTTACTATATAAAAACTGTCACGATGCCGTGACGCTCGAGCTAGTTCACCCGTCTAAAGGAAACGTGAGCTGGGTTTAGACCGTCGTGAGACAGGTTAGTTTTACCCTACTGATGACTCGTCGTTGCGATAGTAATCCTGCTCAGTACGAGAGGAACCGCAGGTTCGGACATTTGGTTGACGCACTTACTCGAGCGGGTAATGGTGCGAAGCTACCATCCGTGGGATTATGCCTGAACGCCTCTAAGGCCGTATCCTTTCTAGTCAAAGGTGGCAACGATATCTCTTGGAGTTCCGAGAGTCGAAAGGCTCAAAACAATGTGACTTTACTAGGCGATCGTAGTTTCCGCTGCGGTCGTCGCACGAGCCCTATTTCTGTTTGAGATCAATTGTCGGCGGTGGGATCGATCCTTGCTATGTCCGACACGATCTTCTAGCAGACGAATATGGGTAACACAATTATTTCGATGTTGGAACTCGGAATTGTCTGTAGACGACTTACGTACCTGGCAGGGTGTTGTACCTGGTAGAGCAGTTTCCACGCTGCGATCTATTGAGACTCAGCCCTTAGCTTGGGGATTCGTCTTGTCGATTAGACGAGACCCCTTTTGTTCAAAAAATTAGCCGTTTTTGGTTACGATTCGAATCTTTCGATTTGTAGCCGAAACGGCTTTTTTTATGAATTTTTTTCTTTCGATACATATGTTTATTAAAACTTTTTCGATCATTTTTTTTTTTTACAACTGATTTCGATACAAACTTTTAACCACTAATTTTTATATATACAATACGACTGTCGATGATAACGGGGCGATAATATCAATTTATTCACCTTCAAGAATCACCTTGATAAATTATACAGCATCCATCTTCCCAATACCTAACCGATCATACAAATAATAAGTTGACGACTACTATTTCTTCTACTTATTTATTATCGCTTTCAATACAATCCTTAAGAGAGTCTCATCTACTCCCACCGTCTACCCGCGCTTATGGTGTATTCAAGTGAGAGATACATCTACTCCCGCCGTTTACTCTCGTCATCTTATGAGTGACGCGCCTGAATGAAATTGCTACATAACTTCGCTTTCGTTACGCATTTTCAGCAGTAGGTACCTTAAGAGAGTCTCATCTACTCCCGCCGTCTACCCGCGCTTATGGTGTATTCAAGTGAGAGATACATCTACTCCCGCCGTTTACTCTCGTCATCTTATGAGTGACGCGCCTGAATGAAATTGCCACATAACTTCGCTTTCGTTACGCATTTTCAGCAGTAGGTACCTTAAGAGAGTCTCATCTACTCCCGCCGTCTACCCGCGCTTATGGTGTATTCAAGTGAGAGATACATCTACTCCCGCCGTTTACTCTCGTCATCTTATGAGTGACGCGCCTGAATGAAATTGCCACATATCTTCGCTTTCGTTACGCATTTTCAGCAGTAGGTACCTTAAGAGAGTCTCATCTAATCCCACCGTCTACCCGCGCTTATGGTGTATTCAAGTGATAGATACATCTACTCCCGCCGTTTACGCTTGTTTTCTAATTAGTGACGCGCCTTAATGGATTAACGATATTAACGGGATACCAAGGAGAAATTTGAGGAGAAAAAAAACACCTTCGTTGGTGAAATACCATCATTTTCATCGTTTTGGTATTTGCATTTAATTGAAAATATAAATATACATACGTATTTATCTAATATATACACAAACACACAAGAGCGTATGGAAACTTATAAATATACGTAAATATATACCTAGTTTTTTCCAACTTGCATATTAACAAGAAATAATTTTTAAATAGTATTTTATATGCTTGCTTCTAGATACATATATGATTATGAATGTATAGACCGAATAAATTGATTTCCAAATTCGAAAATATCCCTAGTATATTATATGTAGGTACTGTCGATGATGTACAAGTCAGACAGTAGACATGTCACCATTAAATTATTAATTACAAATTAATCATAATATTTAATTCGAAAATATCTAATGTAACGAATTGAAAATAGATCAATTTATTTGAAGCTTCAATATGCAAAGCATACGATTGATACTAAATACATAATTTTCATGTAAAACGTAGAGAATTTCCTATATAATCTTTTATCGAGTTTTTGAGTTGCAATACCTGCAGAACCATTGGTAATTTCTGTCGAAAAATAACATTAGTATTTAGGTGAAGTTTATATTGTCATATACTAAAATTCCTATATTATTTTTTAATTATTACAACAATTTAATAGACAAAAAATAATAAAATATACAGACTCAATAGACGTATTGAAATATTTCGCTTTATACGTTCAGTCTTCCGTCCGTATAATCCAAATGACGTTCAGCATTTGTATTGAGAAAATAGTTAGTCTTATTCAGTACGTAGTAGTTACTGTACGCATATTCTATTTATTTCTAATAGAGTTGTTGTCGATAAATTTTTGTGCAAAACAACGACATGGCAGATACAGATAATCAGCCTTCCGCAACATCTGCAGCTTCTGCGTCCAATTCACCACAGGCTTCTTCGTCGCCAGTTAAAAAGGAAAAGAAAGCAAAAAATCCTAGAACTAAACCGTCCCATCCACCAACTTCAGAAATGGTAAACAATGCGATTAAAGGTTTAAAAGAACGTGGAGGTTCTTCTCTTCAAGCTATAAAGAAATACATCGCTGCCAATTATAAAGTAGACGCAGAAAAAGTAGCACCGTTCATCAAGAAATATTTAAAAGCATCCGTCGTTTCAGGTTCATTGGTACAAACGAAAGGTAAAGGAGCATCGGGATCCTTTAAATTAGCATCGACTACTTCGACGGGAGGTGGCTCTGTCAAACCAAGTACAAGTGAAAAGAAGAAAACTGCGAGTGTTGGGAAAGCCAAGAAAGTAGCTACAGCTAAAAAAAGCGTGGCGGCGGCTGGTACTGCAGATAAGCCTAAAATGGTAAAAAAACCTGTCAAAGGAAAAAAAGCGACCACTGCAGCTTCATTAAAGGTGACAACGACAACAGTGCAGGCGGCCGAAAAGAGAGTCGTTAAAACTAAAAAAAGTGATAAAAAGACGTCTTCAAAAGCAGCAGCCGCTTCAAATACCGCAACTAGCGCCTCGTCCGACATTAAAACAAAAAGTCCTACAAAAGCAAAGAAATCTAATAAGGGAAGTCCGACGAAAAAACCAAGAGCACCAAAGCCAAAAACCGCTAAAGCTACGAGCACTTCTCCGAAATCGAGAAAAGCAGCTTCTCCTAAAAAAAGAAAATAAAATGGAACTTTTTTTATTAATAAAAAAGTGGCATAAGTATTATGGGACGAAATTTCCCAAAGAAAAATATTTTGCATCATATTATCATCGGCATTAACAAATGGCCCTTTTCAGGGCCACAATTTACATTGTTTTATTTGTGAAAATACTTTCCACTTACTCAGCTCAATATTATGATCCGTATCTCGAGTTTGATTTCCATCGCATGAACAGATGAAAAATTCATTTATAATTTTAGCCGTTACACTAGGGATCGTTCATTATTTTAAAAATTATTCATTCATATCCATTGATATTTTTCTTTTTTCTTATTTATGAGAGTTGTTTTTCAAAGCAGAAGTAAAATTTGTGGTTCTGAAAAGAACCGTTTTTTCCCACTCTGTCGTCGTCAAATTGTGTACATCTACAAATAAGTATATTTAAGCACGTTCTCCACGAATTCTTCTAGCCAATTGAATATCTTTTGGCATAATAGTAACCCGTTTAGCATGAATTGCGCAAAGATTGGTATCTTCAAAGAGACCTACTAGGTAAGCTTCACTGGCTTCTTGAAGGGCCATAACCGCAGAACTTTGAAAACGCAAATCCGTTTTAAAATCCTGTGCAATTTCACGAACTAATCGTTGAAAAGGCAATTTTCTTATGAGTAATTCGGTACTTTTTTGATAACGTCTTATTTCACGAAGAGCAACAGTACCAGGCCTATAACGATGAGGTTTTTTTACGCCTCCCGTTGCTGGTGCACTCTTACGAGCGGCCTTCGTTGCTAACTGTTTACGTGGAGCTTTTCCTCCAGTTGATTTTCTAGCCGTTTGCTTGGTTCGAGCCATTTTTATTTTCAATATAATATATTCTAACTGTATATCTAACGATTAACTCGGAATATTACAAACATACACGCGCACAGGATGTTTTTAAAGAAATAAACGCTACAAATTTCCGAACTAATATTTATAGGATATCATTACGTACGACTCGATTATGATTGGCAGAAATGGTTGGAATGGGAGGTGCTTAAAAGTTAACAAAACCCCAGTCCACGACCAGCTGGAAATCAGTATTTTGAAATCGTTCAAAGTAAAGTGTCGTTAATACGTTATCACGTTTTTTTTAGAGTTGAAATATAAAAATGACTGGACGTGGCAAAGGTGGTAAGGGATTGGGAAAAGGGGGTGCAAAACGTCACCGTAAAGTTTTACGTGATAATATTCAAGGTATCACTAAACCTGCTATAAGAAGATTGGCTAGACGTGGAGGAGTAAAACGTATATCGGGTTTAATTTACGAAGAAACTCGTGGAGTGTTGAAGGTGTTTTTGGAAAATGTTATCAGAGATGCCGTAACATATACCGAACATGCTAAAAGGAAAACTGTAACCGCCATGGACGTGGTGTATGCTTTAAAACGTCAAGGCCGTACTTTATACGGTTTTGGTGGTTAATTTCATTTATTTTATGATATATTAATAGAAAGTCCATGGAAATATGTAATGTATATGCTAATAGAAAACGGTTCTTTTCAGAACCACAATATTTTATTTTTATTATGAAAATATTATGACTTCGACATATTATGTAATATCCTACCTAACAAGTAATCGAAGAAAAAAATCAGTGAATGGCGTAAATAAGAGGGAAATGAAGAAATGAAAAAAAAAATGTTATACACTTCATGTTTCTTTAATGTCGGAACAAGTAAAATTATCTGTTTTATTTATTATATTTCTACTTTCGTCGGTACTAGAAAAATATTTATATACATATATATTTATTATGTAGGTAGGTAGCTACTAACACCAACATAAAAAGATATAATATATTGATAATTATTAATATCGATATTTCATAAATAAAAAATGAATTGTGGCCCTTAAAAGGGCCGGTAGTAAGGGTAGGTAATTTTAGAAAATTGTTAATATAGAATTAAGCCTTCTTTTCAGTTTTTTTCGGTAAAAGTACAGCTTGAATATTCGGAAGTACACCACCTTGTGCGATAGTAACTCCAGACAATAATTTGTTCAATTCCTCATCATTTCTGATGGCTAACTGTAAATGCCTAGGAATTATACGTGTTTTTTTATTATCTCTCGCTGCATTTCCTGCCAATTCCAATACTTCAGCAGCCAAATATTCCATAACGGCTGCCAAATATACAGGAGCTCCAGCACCAACTCTTTCTGCATAATTTCCTTTTCTTAACAGACGGTGTATACGTCCCACTGGAAACTGTAGTCCTGCACGATTTGATCGGGACTTTGCCTTTCCCTTAACTTTACCGCCTTTGCCGCGTCCTGACATATTATTTATTTTATTATCTTGTATATAATCACACGTAAAATGGATTCAAAGCGACTCGCCAAAACAGACTGTTTTAAAATACGGGTCTACCTTAGACTTTATACCAAAGAGCCCCACCAATCACATTACAGCGAATAAGCGAACGTAAGAGGGAGGAGCCTAATGAAACTACACAGTCCTATATATATATATATACGGTGCTACGTAAAAACTAAGTTAGTAGTTGAGGAGTTGAGTGATCGACGAGCAGCGGAGCGAGGTAGACGTGTTTACGGAGCTCCACAGTGAATCGATACGATAGGCGTGTGGAACGAAAGTTCGAAGACGGGAGTGACGGAAAGTGTTCGAGTAGCGTAAAAGTGAAAGAAAACCGGTACGAGAAAAGGTACATGCTTTTTTCAAAGCATACCAATTCGAGTGCGGGATAGTGAAGTGAAGTGAAGTGCGTACAGGATTACAAAGGAAGATCTACCAGAATTTATAAGGTAAGAAATTTTTACTATTTAGATAGGTCAGTGGAACTAGTGATAGGATGGAGCCGGAAGGCTCCAGAGTGATCAGGGAAAAACCCTACGACAGAGGGACTTCCAAAGAGAGGAAAAAAATCCAAGTCAAACTGGAGGAGGAAAATGCAACCCTTAAGAAAAAAATCGAAGGAATGGAACAGCAATTTATGGCACAAATGGCACAAATGACACAACAGATAGAACAAATGAAACAAGACTATGAAGAAAAGGTAACAAGTCTAACGAAAGAAATAACAGATCTAAAGAAATCTAAGACTACTAAAAACACCGAAAAAACCAAAGAAACGGAGTTACCGAAGGACAACAACGGGCAGACAGAGAGTGACTTTGACGCGGACGAAAGCTGCGAAGAGTTTTCCGCAGATATAACAGGCAAACAAATTGACAACGAGGGAAATTTTCAAAAAAAAATCGGCAGAAGATCACGAAAAAATCAAAACAAAAGAGAAGCGAGAGACAGAAACGAAGAAGAAACAAAAATGGCAAAGTTAATGGCAATGGACACACAAACAAACGAAACCAGCGACATACAATCAATACAAAAGGAAATTACGGAAACGGTACAAAACGAAAAAGTGAAAGAAGGCCAATACATGCAAAAAACAATAAGAAGACCACCACCAATTATGCTCAAAACAATCAGCGCATGGAACAACCTAAGAAAAGGAGTGAATTCTAGAGGCATCGACGTACAATGCAAAATATCAAGGAATAGTGCGAGACTCCAAACAGCCACCCCCGACGACTACAGAAAAATGACCGCTTACTTAAAGGAATTTACAGATATAGAATGGTATACCTATCTACTGAACGAAGACAAGGACAGAAAACTAGTCATCAAAGGACTAGCTGAAAACACCGACCCCGAAGACATCTCAAATGCACTCAAAGAAGAAGGACTCACTGTATACAGGGTGTGGCAACTACACTCTAGGACAGGAGACAGGAAACCACTACCAATCTTCATGATAACGATAGACCCCAAGGAAGAGCAGGCTTATAAAAGCCTGAGATACATATGCCACACAAAAATTACTATAGTTGAACAAAGGAGGAACAACGGGCCAGTGCAGTGCTATAGATGTCAGGGATTCCACCACGGACAAAATACTTGTAATATGGAATTACACTGCGTGAGGTGCGCAGGAGCACATAGGGCAGCAGACTGCCCCAGAAGGAGCGACGAGGCAGCGACCTGCCAAAACTGCGGAGGAGATCATCCCGCAAACTACAGAGGATGCCCCAAAAACCCTGCTCAAGTAGCAGCCAACAAGCAACAGAAGAAGACGGAAATTAACACACAAACAAAAAGCTACGCTCAAGCAACAAACAACGCACCGAAGCAACAGGAGAAAGAAACCGAATTCGTGTCAGCGTCAAAAATTAAAGAGATGATGGAAGCATTCCGACTCATCGAGGAATTCATGAAAAAATTTGGAAACAAGTAAATGGATATACAAACCCTACCAAGTAAAATAAAGATCGGCTCATGGAACACGGGAGGACTCAGAACAAACTTGAACGTCATGGGAGAAATACTGGAGGAAGAAGATTTCGACATTTTCGCACTTCAGGAAACGAAACTACCAGGAGATGAGTTTAGACTCACCTGGCCAGGCTATAACGTATACAGAACAGACATAAACAGGAACTCAGGAGGCACAGCGATCCTTGTGAAAAAGGAGCTGCGCCAGCATCAAGAAAACACACCGGACGGACTCACAACAATGGAAGCAACAAGGATTATAGTGAAGACAACCTTTGGAGACATCAGAATCGCATCGGTATACGTTAGGCCAAACACTGTGATACACGAAGAAGACGTGTTAGCAGTACTCCCAGACGACAAACAAGGCATTATTATAGGAGACCTGAATGCCAAGTCCCCCACGTGGTACTGCACAACAAGGAACGGACAAGGAAGAAACTTGGAAAGGATAACGGAACGCCATGCCGCTCTCCAAGTAATAGGACCACCCAGGCCAACACACTACCCTCCAGGAGGAGGACAACCAAATGTCTTAGACATCGCGGTGTTGCGAGACATCGTGGTGCCCTGGGACATTTGGACCACCGAAGGAGGTGACGCTCACGTGCCAGTAGTCCTCACCGTCGGAGACGGAGCAAGACAAGAAAGAAGACAAAAAAAGAGGACTGACTGGACGAAGTTCAGAAGAATAGCGGGACAACTACTAGGACCGATAGTAGAAATAAGAAGTAGAGAAGAAATAGAAGACAAAGTCCGTTCCTTGGAAGAAGCACTATCAGAAGCGATAGAAAGAAGTACCACGACAACCGCATCGGAAAAATACGGGAAATTCCAACACCTGAGCGACGATCTGAAAGACTTGATAAGGGAAAGAAACAGAGCCCTGAGGGTTGCCCGTAGAACACAGAACCAAGAAGACAAAGCAAGAGCCAGGATGCTAAAAATAGAAGTGGAAGAGAAACTGAAACAGCACAACAGTGACACATGGAACAGGAAGATAAACGACCTAGACCCACAAAAACCAGGACTTTGGAAAATCGCAAAACTTCTAAGAGAACCAAACAAGATAATGCCTCCCCTGCATGGAACAAACGGCATGGCATACGAAGAAGAGGAAAAGGCGGAACTACTTAAAAACAATTTGGAACTACAATTTATGCTTAACGAACACCCAGATGAGGATATGGACTTCTCTGACAGAGTAGAAGAAACAGTAGAAGAACTCACAGAACACCAGGAAGAGGACCAGGACCTACTTGGATATTCGACACCAAAAGAAGTAAAGGAAATACTGCGATTTATGTCAGCAAGAAAGGCACCAGGAATAGACGGAATCACCAACAGGGCTCTGAAAAACATGCCGATTAAAGGAGTAATGCACCTCAATAATATAATAAACGCGATGCTAAGGATGAAGTACTTCCCACTAAGGTGGAAAAAAGCCGAAGTAATCATGATAAAGAAAATGGGAAAATGTCCGTCTTTCCCACAAAATTACCGCCCAATAAGCTTATTACCGTCAATGAGCAAAATAGCCGAAAGAGTCATTCTACGGATTCTTAAGACTCAAACAAGAGAATTAAACGTATTACCAGAGGAGCAGTTCGGATTCAGAGAAGAACATAGTACCGAACAACAAATCCTGAGATTGGTAGAATACACCACTCAGGGTTTCAACCAGAAAGAATCCACAGGAGCAATATTCTTAGATATCAGTAAGGCCTTCGATAGAGTTTGGCATGAAGGATTGATATATAAAATGAATGAACTGGGGTATACCAAGCCCCTTTTAAGACTCCTTTACAGCTACCTCCGTGAGAGGAAATTCCACGTGAAAGTAGGACAGGCCAAGTCAGAAGACGGACAAATGGAAGCAGGAGTACCACAGGGAGCGATACTGTCTCCCCAACTATACACTATATACACAGCAGACATACCGAAGACGGAAAACACAATGATGGCAATGTACGCGGACGACACAGCAATAGCGACAAGATGTAGGAAACCGAAAAACATCACGAGAAGACTGCAAGCAGCAACAAACGCTATAGAGGAATGGTGCATCACATGGAAAATCCAAATCAACGGAGAAAAAACCCAAGCGGTTTTTTTCAAGAAAAGAAGACACAGTCCCGAAGAAAACATCGAAATTGACGGAGAAGAAGTCCCCTGGACGGACAAGGCCAAGTATCTAGGAGTGATACTAGACAGGGGATTGACATTCAATGATCACATTAACGCGGTGGTAGCTAAAACTAAACAGGCAAGGGCGAGGTTAAGCGGATTACTCGGCAGAAGAAGTAAACTGGATTTGAAGACAAAACTACGATTCATAAGGAGCATCATAATACCGATATTAACATACGCGTCTGTTGCATGGGGACATACGAGCGAAACAAACAGGAAAAAACTACAAGCACAACAAAACATCTCGATCAGGCAAGCTCTGGACGCTCCCTGGTACGTGAGAAACGAAGACATATACAAAGACTTGAAACCGCAGAAGGTACTCGAGATAATGGACGCAAGAGCCAGAAAGCTATTTGAAGAGCTTAGATCTCATCCGAACACAGAGCTAAGAGACCTGACGAGATACACAGCAGAAGACTACAGAAGACACAAGAGACCTGGGAAACAACTTGAAGAACGCCCATAGGAAGCAAAACAATAAGAAAAACCCCACCAAAAAAACAATACAAAAACACAAAAACCATGCAAGTGGGTGCGCGTGGACACACGCGCACTCACGAGCATACCAAAAAAAAATAAAAAAATTAACAAAAACCGTGTGTGCGGGTGAGCAAGGCTTGTCCTACAGGGGCAAGCACTGTTTATCTGCGCACGCACCAAAAAAATTTTAAAAAATAAAATAAACCAAAAAAAAAACCAAAAAACACAAAAAACACCGGGGTGGACAAGAAAGAAAACTGCGAAGAGGAACCCCCCAATACGGGGTCCCTGCTCTTCTGACATGACAGAAGCTCGGGGACCCCTGAGGGGTCAGCTCTAGAGAAACAGGAAGGACCACTCATGCTAAGGCCAGTTTCACCAAGGCGGGTGGAACAGACTTTGACATGAGGCAGCGAAAGCACACACACACAATCGAACCGACATAACGACAGTATGAGGGACAAGGGAATATAGCCACCAGAGCTACCCCTTACTAAGAGAAGACATCCTTGGCGCCCCCCATAGAATAAAGGGGGGAAAGGGATACGCGATCGCGAGAACGAGTGAGGTCCTGTCGGAAGTGACAGGGGGTGGATGGAAGGTTCTACTTAGCATCGACCCTTGGGCGTAAAGCTTAAGGGTAGATGCTTTGTGGGACGGGCTTTCTCACGCGCAAGTGTGTGTGTAAAAACTAGTTAGTCAGTCAGTTTTAGCTGGTGTTAGATTGTTTTTCACACGATACGACGTTACGTTATTTTAGTGTATTTCAATAAGTAAAATGCCACCAAAAGCAAGCGGAAAAGCCGCTAAAAAGGCTGGTAAAGCACAAAAAAATATCTCAAAAGCCGACAAAAAAAAGAAAAGGAGGAGGAAGGAGAGTTATGCCATCTATATTTACAAGGTATTGAAACAAGTTCATCCTGACACCGGTATTTCCAGCAAAGCCATGAGTATAATGAACAGTTTTGTCAATGACATTTTCGAGCGTATTGCTGCTGAAGCATCAAGATTGGCTCATTACAATAAACGTTCTACAATTACCAGTAGAGAAATTCAAACTGCAGTAAGATTATTGCTTCCAGGTGAATTAGCGAAACACGCAGTTAGTGAGGGCACTAAAGCCGTCACCAAATACACTAGTTCCAAATAATTTCGTTCAATAATGTTTCTTTATTTTATTTTAACAACCATTAACAAACGGTTCTTTTCAGAACCACAATATTATATTCTATATTTATGAAAAGAAAAAAACAAACAAGTGCCAAATTCTATATATTGCTGTGGTATCTAAAATGAGCAGCAAACAACCTCTGTATAACGTACATTTATCTATAGTCTATACCATTTATGGTAAATAGTTTAAGATATTTCACATTAAAAGAATTTTATAAATAAAATTAATGATAAGGAAGCTGGAGATGAAAAAGAAAGTGATTTCTTAGAACTTCTATGTAAAGTTCAATTTAATAAAATTTGAAGAAAAAACTTGAATTGATAATTCTTACAAAATTAATATTAAATCTTAGTAGTATTAAATTTAGTTTTAAAATATTTATTATCCGTGGTGGTTAGGTACATTCATTGTAATTTGAATTGTGTAGTTCTAAGCAAGGTTGTGTTTGACGTTTGTCAATATTATTGATAGATAGTTCTGAGAAATTACTTTCTGATATATAACTTTTGGTTATATAGTAGTCCATCGACACATTAATTTGAAAATTTTAAACGCGCCAATTCGCTTCGTTAAAAAGGTAGACAGAAAGCAAGTCGATTTCATGCTATTCATCTGGAGTATCTCCACATACGGATATCTTCTGTCTGTACCTACAGGAGTACAGTTGATTACAACCATCGAAAAATGTAAGCCCATCGACACATTAATTAGAGAATTTTAAACGCGCCAATTCGCTTCGTTAAAAAGGTAGACAGAAAGCAAGTCGATTTCATGCTATTCATCTGGAGTATCTCCACATACGGATATCTTCTGTCTGTACCTACAGGAGTACAGTTGATTACAACCATCGAAAAATGTAAGCCCATCGACACATTAATTAGAGAATTTTAAACGCGCCAATTCTCTTCGTTAAAAAGGTAGGCAGAAAGCAAGTCGATTTCATGCTATTTATCTTGCTTTCTTCACACCTTTTTACGAAGCGAATTGGCGCGATTAAGAATCTCAAATTAATGTGTCGCTTGGCTTACATTTTTCGATGGTTGGAATCAACTGTACTCCTGTATGTGGAGAGTATATTATTTCTTCGTACAACTAACCTAGCCTATGAGGCGAAGTTGGATCTTGGGTCTTCGGCCCAATATACCGCACCGACCCGGTGCTCAGACACATCTTTGTCGAAGCGAATGGGCGCGTTTAAAATTCTCAAATTAACGTGTCGCTTGGCTTACATTTTTCGATGGTTGGAATCAACTGTACTCCTGTATGTAGGTACAGAAGATATCCGTATGTGGAGAGTATATTATTTCTTCGCACAACTAACCTAGCCTATGAGGCGCAGTTGTATCTTGGGTCTTCGGCCTAATATACCGCACCGACCCGGTGCTCAGACACATCTTTGTCGAAGCGAATGGGCGCGTTTAAAATTCTCAAATTAACGTGTCGCTTGGCTTACATTTTTCGATGGTTGGAATCAACTGTACTCCTGTAGGTAGGTACAGAAGATATCCGTATGTGGAGATACTTCAGATGAATAGCATGGAATCGACATGCTTTCTGTCTACCTTTTCTGCGAAGCGAAATGGCGCGTTAAAAATTTTCAAATTAATGTGTCGATGGGCTTTCATTTTTCGATGGTTGGAATCAAACGTACTCCTGCACTCCTTCACAGAAGTATCACTGGATTTTAGAAAATGAATTTTCTCAATTTTTTCTTACTTCTGCGTATTTGTCCGCGGCTTTCTTATATTTTTTAACTAGATGTTGTTTAGTTCAAGGTGGAGAGCGAGTATATTATTTCTTCGTACAACTAACCTTGCCTATGGGGGATGTGGCAGGATCTTGGGTCTTCGTCCCAATATACCGCACCGAGCCGGTGCTCAGACGCATCTTTAGTTTTGTTGTATCAGTCTAAGAATGTTATTTTGAATAGTTTGGACTGATATTTTAGTCTCTCTTTGGCCAGGATAGACTTCTTCTCCCTTATTCTTTCTGTTTTTTGTGGTGATCTAAATTTAATGTTGAAAATGTGTTCTTTACACTTTTTTTAGAAAAAAAAATAAATTTTTTGAAATCGACATAAAGTGAGTGGAGAAAGCGAGAATGGATTGGATATTTTTTCACATGTTTGATGTCAACGTTCGTTATTGGAAACAGATTCGATTGAATATAAAAACAATCCACTTACTTTTCTTACACTTTTTCAGTTTGTATAGTTAAAATTAAATTTTCATAAAAAGAGTATAGATATCGAACGGTTTTGGGAAAACGGTATATATTTCAAAAACAGAATTATAATCTTAAAAAGAAAGTTTTATTTTAAATTTAATGTTGGAAAATGTGTTCGTTACACTTTTTTCAGGGAAAAAAAAATTTTTTTGAAATCGAGAAGGGATTGGATATTTTTTCACATGTTTGATGTCAACGTTCGTTATTGGAAACAGATTCGATTGAATATAAAAACAAACCACTTACTTTCCTTACACTTTTTCAGTTTTTATAGTTAAAATAAAATTTTCATAAAAAGAGTATAGATATCGAACGGTTTTGGGAAAACGGTATATATTTCAAAAACAGAATTATAATCTTAAAAAGAAAGTTTTATTTTAAATTTAATGTTGAAAATGTGTTCGTTACACTTTTTTTAGGAAAAAAAAAATTTTTTTTGAAATCGAGAAGGGATTGGATATTTTTTCACATGTTTGATGTCAACGTTCGTTATTGGAAACAGATTCGATTGAATATAAAAACAATCCACTTACTTTCGTTACACTTTTTCAGTTTTTATAGTTAAAATAAAATTTTCATAAAAAGAGTATAGATATCGAACGGTTTTGGGAAAACGGTATTTATTTCAAAAACAGAATTATAATCTTACAAAGAAAGTTTTATTTTAAATTTAATGTTGAAAATGTGTTCGTTACACTTTTTTTAGAAAAAAAAATAAATTTTTTGAAATCGACATAAAGTGAGTGGAGAAAGCGAGAATGGATTGGATATTTTTTCACATGTTTGATGTCAACGTTCGTTATTGGAAACAGATTCGATTGAATATAAAAACAATCCACTTACTTTTCTTACACTTTTTCAGTTTGTACCTAAAGTTAAAATTAAATTTTCATAAAAAGAGTATAGATATCGAACGGTTTTGCGAAAACGGTATATATTTCAAAAACAGAATTATAATCTTAAAAATAAAGTTTTATTTTAAATTTAATGTTGGAAAATGTGTTCGTTACACTTTTTTCAGGGAAAAAAAAATTTTTTTGAAATCGAGAAGGGATTGGATATTTTTTCACATGTTTGATGTCAACGTTCGTTATTGGAAACAGATTCGATTGAATATAAAAACAATCCACTTACTTTCGTTACACTCTTTCAGTTTTTATAGTTAAAATAAAATTTTCATAAAAAGAGTATAGATATCGAACGGTTTTGGGAAAACGGTATATATTTCAAAAACAGAATTATAATCTTAAAAAGAAAGTTTTATTTTAAATTTAATGTTGAAAATGTGTTCGTTACACTTTTTTTAGGAAAAAAAAAATTTTTTTTGAAATCGAGAAGGGATTGGATATTTTTTCACATGTTTGATGTCAACGTTCGTTATTGGAAACAGATTCGATTGAATATAAAAACAATCCACTTACTTTCGTTACACTTTTTCAGTTTTTATAGTTAAAATAAAATTTTCATAAAAAGAGTATAGATATCGAACGGTTTTGGGAAAACGGTATATATTTCAAAAACAGAATTATATTCTTACAAAGAAAGTTTTCGTCACAATTTGTTAAAGATATGTCTGAGCACCAGCTCCGTGCGGTTATATGTGATATGAGGACGTCTCGACTGAGAGAGTGCAATATTCATATATTCATAACTCTCATGTCTAAATACGTCTTTTATTCACATAGGCATGTGGGCCAGTACGACGCCAGAACATAATCACAGATTGAAACAAAAAAATGTGTGGTCGTGTGTTTCTGGAAAGAATAAGATTTACATTTTGCAAGATATATCAGGGACGACTACAATACGTCGTCGTTTCGGTATAGAAGGCATCAAGTTTTTCCTGTTCGTAAGTCCGTTCCACAATAATTTACAGCGAGATCGCGAATTTAGCGAGCGTTATTCGTAAGCGATTCACATGCGATCAACTACAAAAAATTCTATATGTTATACTAAATATCGTATAATGATTAGATATAACAATTACGATAACTCTCCTCTATCCGAGCGAGAATATGTTCAAAAACCGAAACGCTTCTTTCGAGATCACCATGTCGCTTTCAATCTAGCGAAGGGTCGAGAGAATGTTGAAGTTTTAAGCCGATCGGCGATATTTTGTAATATCATAAAAAATACGTATGATCACACACTAATAATAAATACTATAAGGCGTGCAATCTTACACGATCAATTGGTATAATACTATATAAGTGGTGATTCTGTCGTTTTTATTTTTGAAGTTATGAAAGTCGATTCGGTATTTACATACAAAAAAGAGAATTAAATGTGTGTATATCATAAAATTAACAAGTTTTCGTAAAGCGTGGCGTTGAAAAGTCTATCTTTTCGATAAAATACGCATCAAACACGCAAACGAAAAAGATAATATTTATGTATACGATATAGATAATACACATTTTCATGTCTTTTCTAATTATTATTATTCTAGAAATTCTAGATATAAAAAAACTAGAGGAGACTGTATATAAATGTGTGTATGAAATATCTGATATTTGTTGTCTTGTTCAACGATACTAGTATATTAGTACACAACAACAGCTCCCTGGTTGATCCTGCCAGTAGTCATATGCTTGTCTCAAAGATTAAGCCATGCATGTCTCAGTACAAGCCTAATTAAGGTGAAACCGCGAAAGGCTCATTAAATCAGTTATGGTTCCTTAGATCGTACCCACATTTACTTGGATAACTGTGGTAATTCTAGAGCTAATACATGCAAACAGAGCTCCGACCGGAGACGGAAGGAGCGCTTTTATTAGATCAAAACCAATCGGTGGCGGGCTTGCTCGTCATCGTACAACTTGGTGACTCTGAATAACTTTACGCTGATCGCACGGTCTCGCACCGGCGACGCATCTTTCAAATGTCTGCCTTATCAACTGTCGATGGTAGGTTCTGCGCCTACCATGGTTGTAACGGGTAACGGGGAATCAGGGTTCGATTCCGGAGAGGGAGCCTGAGAAACGGCTACCACATCCAAGGAAGGCAGCAGGCGCGCAAATTACCCACTCCCGGCACGGGGAGGTAGTGACGAAAAATAACGATACGGGACTCATCCGAGGCCCCGTAATCGGAATGAGTACACTCTAAACCCTTTAACGAGGATCAATTGGAGGGCAAGTCTGGTGCCAGCAGCCGCGGTAATTCCAGCTCCAATAGCGTATATTAAAGTTGTTGCGGTTAAAAAGCTCGTAGTCGAATCTGTGTCCCACGCCGCTGGTTCATCGTACGCGGTGTCAACTGGCGTGTCGTGGGACGTCCTGCCGGTGGGCTTAGCTCGCAAGGGCGGCCCAACTCAATCCCGCCGCGGTGCTCTTGACTGAGTGTCGAGGTGGGCCGGCACGTTTACTTTGAACAAATTAGAGTGCTTAAAGCAGGCCAAAATTTCGCCTGAATACTGTGTGCATGGAATAATGGAATAGGACCTCGGTTCTATTTTGTTGGTTTTCGGAACCCCGAGGTAATGATTAATAGGAACGGATGGGGGCATTCGTATTGCGACGTTAGAGGTGAAATTCTTGGATCGTCGCAAGACGGACAGAAGCGAAAGCATTTGCCAAAAACGCTTTCATTGATCAAGAACGAAAGTTAGAGGTTCGAAGGCGATCAGATACCGCCCTAGTTCTAACCATAAACGATGCCAGCTAGCGATCCGCCGACGTTCCTCCGATGACTCGGCGGGCAGCTTCCGGGAAACCAAAGCTTTTGGGTTCCGGGGGAAGTATGGTTGCAAAGCTGAAACTTAAAGGAATTGACGGAAGGGCACCACCAGGAGTGGAGCCTGCGGCTTAATTTGACTCAACACGGGAAACCTCACCAGGCCCGGACACCGGAAGGATTGACAGATTGAGAGCTCTTTCTTGATTCGGTGGGTGGTGGTGCATGGCCGTTCTTAGTTGGTGGAGCGATTTGTCTGGTTAATTCCGATAACGAACGAGACTCTAGCCTGCTAACTAGGCGTATTTCGACATCCCAAAGGCCCGTCGGTATGGAGTTTCGGCTCTTGCCGTTCGCGGTTTTTACTGTCGGCGTACAAACAATTCTTCTTAGAGGGACAGGCGGCTTCTAGCCGCACGAGATTGAGCAATAACAGGTCTGTGATGCCCTTAGATGTTCTGGGCCGCACGCGCGCTACACTGAAGGAATCAGCGTGTCCTCCCTGGCCGAGCGGCCCGGGTAACCCGCTGAACCTCCTTCGTGCTAGGGATTGGGGCTTGCAATTGTTCCCCATGAACGAGGAATTCCCAGTAAGCGCGAGTCATAAGCTCGCGTTGATTACGTCCCTGCCCTTTGTACACACCGCCCGTCGCTACTACCGATTGAATGATTTAGTGAGGTCTTCGGACTGAGCGCGGTGGCGTTTCGGCGTCGCCGATGCTTCGGAAAGATGACCAAACTTGATCATTTAGAGGAAGTAAAAGTCGTAACAAGGTTTCCGTAGGTGAACCTGCGGAAGGATCATTACAGTGTTCGTATAATACACGACAAGTCTGTATTTATTTATGGAATGTTGATCTTTTTCAATATTTTGTAATATCGAACGATTTGTGTTTTTGTTTACGATTCGAATATATATATTAATATATATATTCTGATAAAATAAAAACCACCCTCTCGTTAAAGACAAAAAATAAAACTTTTTATAACTGAAAATCTATTATCATCATACATGAATATAGATGAAGTTTTTTAAAAGTTAAAATTTTTGTACAACAAGTCTATCTGAAAGTAATAGAGCGTGTGCTGCCATGAATATTTGGATGTGGTCAGCTTTATTTGACATACACAAATAAAGTATATGACTGTATCGGGTACCTAAATGAATATAATAAATATATAATTAACTTTGTATATATCGTATTCTTTCTAGGACTAGTAATATCATATTTGTATTATTACTCCGAAGGTTTTGAAAGATTTACGCCCGACCGTCCAAATTGGTACACGCGTTACTTTTATGATGACGAAATAAATTGAAAGAGGATTTAAATTGTGCACTTTGGACAATATGCACGCCTCGTTTGTAAAACATGTGCTGTGCGTGTATATATATATATAGATATATTTGTATATGTATACGATTGTCAAAGGACTATTACTCCCTTTCTAAAAATCTATTATTAAATCGCCATATTGATATTAAGAGACGTAAAGCTCTGTACGCGTATATGGGTTTTTTCCATGTGCGAATAGAACACGTCTAATTGAATGATTACCCTGAACGGTGAATCACTTGGCTCGTGGGTCGATGAAGAACGCAGCTAATTGCGCGTCAACTTGTGAACTGCAGGACACATGAACATCGACATTTCGAACGCACATTGCGGTCCTCGGATACTCGTTCCCGGACCACTCCTGGCTGAGGGTCGTATCAATTTCAAAGACTGCTCGATTTTCTCTAAATAGAGAAAATATCGGAGCGCGTTGGATGTGATAACGCATATTATTCCTATATGCGACATCTTAAAATGCGAGAGCATTGTATTTTTTTTTTCAATAAAGAAAATACATACTTTTGTACACAACTTCACACGTATGAGCACGGTGATTATATAATAATAATATTCTGGCGTACGAATTAACTGAAAATTTGTTGATGAGAATATTTTATATAGTCTATACTACTACTCTACACGGTCGTCGTGTCCGAGAGAGAATATTATAATATATTTCGAAGACCAAGACGTCTGATCTGTGTGTCTGTGTAGTTAGTATAAAAGACACAATAAAATTTAATCCTTATCGTTAACATAACGAATTGAGTTTATAATACGTATGCGCTAAACAAAGAGTGTATATTATAGACACCGCGTGATGTAGCGTGTGAATTGAAAGTTGTATACGAATTTGATATATCACTATATCGACCTCAGAGCAGGTGAGATTACCCGCTGAATTTAAGCATATTACTAAGCGGAGGAAAAGAAACTAACTAGGATTCCCTCAGTAGCTGCGAGCGAACAGGGAAAAGCCCAGCACCGAATCCCGTGGTCGACATCGGCCACCGGGAAATGTGGTGTTAGGGAGGATCCGTTTATCCTGAGATCGTGCGGCGCGTCCAAGTCCTTCTTGAACGGGGCCACAGCCCATAGAGGGTGCCAGGCCCGTAGCGACCGTTGCCGATTGCGGGAGGATCTCTCCTCAGAGTCGGGTTGCTTGAGAGTGCAGCCCTAAGTGGGTGGTAAACTCCATCTAAGGCTAAATATGACCACGAGACCGATAGCGAACAAGTACCGTGAGGGAAAGTTGAAAAGCACTTTGAAGAGAGAGTTCAAGAGTACGTGAAACCGTTCAGGGGTAAACCTGAGAAACCCGAAAGGTCGAAAGAGGAAATTCATTCGCGTTTCGATCGCTGAAGATGGATGTTTGTATGACGGAAGATGCGTTTCGGCGTATGAGTCCGCATCTCATGTTCATCGAGTCGGTATCGAACGCGTGCACTTTTCCTCTAGTAGGACGTCGTGATCCGTTGGGTGTCTGTCTAAGACTCGGGGTGGAGACCACGTGATTTTTTGATTATGTGGACCCTCGATGTTCCGACAGACTCGCTCGACGGTATAAATATGGCGCGAGGCCGCTACTTAAGTTAGCGTTCGGCCCGTAGCAAGCACGTTCCGTGTTTGATGGCGATCGGACCTAGTGCCGATTCTGTCCCGGAACGACTGTTGGTTACGGTGTTCTCGAACAGACCTCGTTTGAAACGCCGATCAACGACGCTATAGATTTGGGTACTTTCAGGACCCGTCTTGAAACACGGACCAAGGAGTCTAGCATGTGCGCGAGTCATTGGGATATAACTAAACCTAAAGGCGTAATGAAAGTAAAGGTTTACCTTGCGTAGACCGAGGGAGGATGAGCGATTTGCCCTTAAAAGTGATCGTTTCGCACTCCCGGGGCGTCTCGTTCTCATTACGAGAAGAGGCGCACCAAGAGCGTACACGCTGGGACCCGAAAGATGGTGAACTATGCCTGGTCAGGACGAAGTCAGGGGAAACCCTGATGGAGGTCCGTAGCGATTCTGACGTGCAAATCGATCGTCGGAACTGGGTATAGGGGCGAAAGACTAATCGAACCATCTAGTAGCTGGTTCCCTCCGAAGTTTCCCTCAGGATAGCTGGCGCTCGTTGCGTACGAGTTTCATCCGGTAAAGCGAATGATTAGAGGCATTGGGGTCGAAACGACCTCAACCTATTCTCAAACTTTAAATGGGTGAGATCTCCGGCTTGCTCGAACTTATGAAGCCGCGAGACTCGAATCAGAGTGCCAAGTGGGCCATTTTTGGTAAGCAGAACTGGCGCTGTGGGATGAACCAAACGTCGAGTTAAAGCGCCAAAATCGACGCTTATGGGATACCATGAAAGGCGTTGGTAACTTAAGACAGCAGGACGGTGGCCATGGAAGTCGGAATCCGCCAAGGAGTGTGTAACAACTCACCTGCCGAAGTTACTAGCCCTGAAAATGGATGGCGCTGAAGCGTCGTGCTTATACTCGACCGTCAGTGGCATGTGCGGTCCGCGTCGTCGTTTTACGGCGACGCGACCATGAAGCTCTGACGAGTAGGAGGGTCGCGGCGGTGTGCGCAGAAGGGCTGGCCGTGAGGCCGTCTGGAGCCGCCGTCGGTGCAGATCTTGGTGGTAGTAGCAAATACTCCAGCGAGGCCCTGGAGGACTGACGTGGAGAAGGGTTTCGTGTGAACAGCCGTTGCACACGAGTCAGTCGATCCTAAGCCCTAGGCGAAAGCCGATGTTGATGTGGTGTAGCTTTATTTACGTACAACACGTAAAAAGTTTGTACACACCCATCGGGCGAAAGGGAATCCGGTTCCTATTCCGGAACCCGGCAGCGGAACCGTCAAAAAGTCGGGCCCTCGCAAGAGAGTTCGTCGGGGTAACCCAAAAGGACCTGGAGACGCCGTCGGGAGATCCGGGAAGAGTTTTCTTTTCTGCATAAGCGTTCGAGTTCCATGGAATCCTCTAGCAGGGAGATATGGTTTGGAACGCGAAGAGCACCGCAGTTGCAGCGGTGTCCGGATCTTCCCCTCGGACCTTGAAAATCCAGGAGAGGGCCACGTGGAGGCTCGCGCCGGTTCGTACCCATATCCGCAGCAGGTCTCCAAGGTGAAGAGCCTCTAGTCGATAGAATAATGTAGGTAAGGGAAGTCGGCAAATTGGATCCGTAACTTCGGGATAAGGATTGGCTCTGAGGATCGGGGCGTGTCGGGCTTGGCGAGGAAGTGGGTCACGGCTGACGTGCCGGGCCTGGGCGAGGTGAAGTGGTTGGATCCTCTCCTTCGGGAGTTGGTGATAATTATGGATCCGAGTTCGGTCCCGTGCCTTGGCCTCCCGCGGAACCGTCTTGCTGCGAGGCTCCAAATCACCTTCACGGGTGCTTGGATGTCCTCTTCGGCCGCCATTCAACGGTCAGCTCAGAACTGGCACGGACTAGGGGAATCCGACTGTCTAATTAAAACAAAGCATTGCGATGGCCCCAACGGGTGTTGACTCAATGTGATTTCTGCCCAGTGCTCTGAATGTCAAAGTGAAGAAATTCAAGCAAGCGCGGGTAAACGGCGGGAGTAACTATGACTCTCTTAAGGGTTTTTAAAACAACCCTGACGCGAACGCGCGCGGTTATATCAAAAAACTAAACCGTGAATGCCAGTGATTCAGTGGAAGTGGAGGTGACTCGATGCGACTGCTAATAAGGCTGAGAAACACAATTCTAAGGGTAAAACAACATCTTAACCTATAATACCACGTGTATCGGATGATTTTAAGGTTAAAGTTGGGGCTCCGCAACTACCAGCTAGGGCTAAAGGGGCCATTCCATCAAGCAACAACGTATCGGGCCCCTAAATGATATATATCACCTGGAAAAACCCCTAAATAGTGCCCCTAAAAGGTGCGAAACAGCGATCGTGGTATTAGGAGCATAGATACTGTAGGAGGTTAACCGACACTCCAGCAAGTCGGCGTGACCACACCCATTGGCTCCTAGCCCCGCCCACTGGGTGGAGTAAACATATCCGAGGTACCACCCCTGGGCGTGGTCAACATCAAGCCACGCCCATTTTCGGATAAGCCACGCCTCCTAGCCCTCCCCCAAAAGTTTATCACCTAGCCCACCGTTGAAATCTCCGACATTCTGAAAGGTTTCTCACCTAACCTAGCATTGAAATCTCCAACATTTATCAGCATATCTCTTGAACCATTGCAGATATTTTATTGAAACAACTTACACTGTACTCGTAATTCCACTGCCCATCCATCATGGCAGATGGGAAATCTCCACCACCTATCACTGAACCAGTACGAACAACAACAGCTCCAAATAACATCATCAGGAGAACGTCGCTACAACATATGCGAAAGATGACCTCTTTGACAAAGGGTGGTTCTACTAACCACCCATTGCAGGGCCCACCGACATCGGGTCCATGCTCGTCTAGTGGAAGAATGTCGCTTCCACCTGGCATAATGAGCAGCAAAGCGACACCGCCCGGCAAAACACCAGCCGTGGCTTCAACAGGACAGGGGAAATGTAAAACCAAACCTCAAATAGTCGCCTCCAGTTATACGGATGGCGCTACCCCTGCAAACGAGTCCACAACGGGCTCGCCGACCATCGAACTCAAATGCCCCTTATGTCAACGTCAATACCAGACTAAATCTGGGCTGGCCAAACATTCGAAAACGTGCGGAGTGAGCGACAGAAAGTCCTGCTTATACTGCTCTGAGTCATTCGACTCTTTCAGAGCAGTACGCACGCACGAAGAGCGCTCGCACCCGGCCAAGACGGCAGGCGCATCCCAGGCCGGGAAATCCGAGACAGAGGTGTTGAGAGACATGGCTGTGATCGAGGCCAAACTACCTCCAAACAGCCAGGTACTCAACATACTGTCAAAGGCTACCGGCCTGACTAAACACCAGGTGCGTCACCGACGCGAGAAGCAGGGCTATAAAGACCTACTGAAACTTCAAATCAACAAAAACAAGAAGTCTAGGTCCTCCGCACTGTTACATGAGCCTCAAACAACATCGGTCAGCCCAGCCACCAAGACGATTGTAAATAATAATGGCTCTCCTCCAGCGCAGCAAGACAAGTCACAACCATCAGCGGACAACAACTCAACAACGCCAACATCAAGACCAGCATTGGCCCCACAAAATGTGCGCGAAACACCAACATTGTCAAGGGCAAGCAAGCGGGCCCGCGAGGATGATTCTCCATCAGAGGACCCCTCCATCATCATGGCCGCAAAGAGACTGCCACCACTACCTCTACAAAAACGTCGACTAGAGCCCTCTAACGAGGCACCTAACATCACTGCCTCGACGAGCAGTAGCTCGTATCTCGCTCCTGTCAACAGTCAGCTCCACGATTACTTAACACAACATATGCTGGAGCTGACCGACACTGACAGGAGAAATGGCCTAGTCGACTTAATCCGAACTGGGCTCTCCAGTTGCGACGAGGATCTCGAATCCAACCTCGAGAGGTGGATCCTCGGAAACATCCAGGTAAAGGGTAAAGGGAGTAGTAGGGTAGTGGAAGCTGGCGAAACGAACGCATCTGTCAAATCCCGGCCAAACAAACACCATAAAAATTACGGCCAGAGAGATTCCGGGAGTAATAGGAGGGCTGCTATATTCAAAAAAACGCAGGACCTTTACTCTCGCAATCGCTCTGGCCTTGCAGACAAAATTTTATCTGGCCGGTCATTAGACGAGACCGATGTGCTTCCTACGCTAGCCCAGGTGGAAGACCTCTTTGGGGCCCTGCTGAGCGAGGAATCTCCTCGAGATGATGAGAGTGTCGTACTCTCGGGCACACCTGCTTGTCCAACATACGCACCTTTCTCCGCTGAGGAGGTGAACAACGCCAAATTGAATTGGGCAAACTCGGCGCCGGGCGCTGACGGTCTGCGTGTGGACCAAGTAAAACGGTGCGACAACAAGGCTTTAAGCATTATTTTTTCTATTATTTTCATGCGGAACGTGCGAATGCGGCGGTTCATTAAATCAAGAACAACCATCGTATTCAAACAGGGGGGACCGAGCGAACCCCAGCAATTACCGGCCCATTACTATCGGGTCGGCCCTTGAGCGACTTCTTCATCGATGCATCTCCAGTCGGCTCAAGACGGCAATCTCGCTTAACTTAAACCAGCGCGGATTTACAGACATCGACGGTACGCTAGGCAACGCCGCGATAGTTGACACATATATTCGCACGCGACGACTCGGGCAAAGATCGTTTGCCGTTGCTGCGCTCGACATACGCAAGGCGTTCGATTCTGTCTCGCACCACTCCATCAGCAGGGCCCTCAGCCGAGCTGGTGTCGAGACGGAGGTTATTAGGTACATTGAGAAAAATCTGAGCAATTCCACTACATCAATTCGCGTGGGTAACGAATTTACACGGGAAATCCCAATTAGACGCGGGGTAAAACAGGGCGATCCCCTGAGCCCGCTTTTGTTCAATCTTGTCGTCGACGAATACCTGAGCAGGGCCAACGCTGGACCAAACCAGGCTGCATCCATTGCAAATGGTGTAAAGGTTACTGCTCTGGGATTCGCCGACGACATCATTGTTATGTCTGATAAGCCAGAGAGGATGCCTCTACTGCTCGCTGAGGCGGAGGAGTTTTTCGCCGGGAGAGGAATGGTTCTCAACCCGGAGAAGTGCTCGTCCGTTTGCATCGAGTGGAAGACAAGCATCAAGAAAACGCACACCCGACCACTGTTCGAGGTGGCTGGCAAACTGATACCAATGGTCGACGAGTTGAATTCGTTCAAGTATCTCGGCCATTGTGTGAACTCAACAGGAATTTTGAAACCATCGCTAGCCAACCTTCCGCAGTGGCTGGGTCGCGTTAACGCCGCTGCTCTGAAACCAGACCAAAAGCTGGCTCTGGTGCGCGACTTTGTCATACCCAAATTATTGTATGGACTCCAGAATCCCAGGATCAACGGTCAGATTTTACGATCGGCTGATCGCCTTATAAAGAAGGCAGTAAAAGATATGCTTCACCTCAATAAACACACCCCTGATCCGGCGCTTTACGCCAGATTGAGGGACGGTGGTCTAGGGATTCTGGAGCTCAGGCATCACATTCCTCAGATTTTTCTCAATAGACTGACAAACCTGCTAGATATTCAAAATGATGGAGTCCTTAGTGCTTCATTGCAGGCGGACTGCTGCAGACAGTTATTTAACCGTTTGCAGCTTCTTGCTGGCGATGTTCCCGGCAATCAATTGTGGCGCGAAAAACTCATAGCGGCCCCAACGTTATCGGGGCTGCAACAGGCCTGCGAGAGCTCAGCCTCCAGGTCCTGGATAACAAACGTTCCCAAGGGGTGGACGGGACGTGACTACGTCAAAGCCATCCAGCTCAGGAGCAATAACTTGCCAGTGGCGGGCATCATGTCAAATCCTTCCGATGCTCGCCGCTGTAGAGCTGGATGTAATAAGGTAGAATCTATTTGTCACGTCTTACAACAATGTCCCGCCACCCATTGGGAACGTATCAAACGTCACAACGAAGTTGCGGGGAAGATCGCTAAGCACTGCCGCAAACAATGGAGCACTGAGGAAGAGCCTCATGTCAGGCACAGCGACGGCACACTTTTTAAGCCGGATGTCGTTGTACATCAGGCCGCGCGTGTGGTTGTGTGCGATATCGGTGTCAACTGGGAGGGGTCCCAGTCATTGGAGACGTCCCACGCCGCTAAGCGTACCGTCTACAATAATATAAAATTTTTAGAAGCTGCCAAACATCGGTGGCCTGGTAAGGAGATTGTCGTCGAGCCGATTGTGATTGGAGCCCGAGGTGTATGGCCTCGGTGCAACGACCTGATTACAGAGCTCCTTAAGATAACACCATCGCTCAAGGCCAGCTGCGTTCACTCGGCCCTCAAGTGGGGTAATACGATTCACGCCGCATTCGGGCGCTCCGTTTGGAGAAGACGCTGAGCCGTCCACCAGGCCTGGTCCACCCGCAGGCCTGTCGTAAGTGCGCGAATACCGTAGTGAGTGTGAGTGTCGGCGATCCCATTGGGGATCATTTTAATTTGTAATTTGTGTTATGTAACAACTCTGGCCTGCGTGCCAAGAGTATAATTTAGCCTCAAAGACCGAGGCACATGTATTTATGTTTAAATAAATATTTTCAATAGCCAAATGCCTCGTCATCTAATTAGTGACGCGCATGAATGGATTAACGAGATTCCCACTGTCCCTACCCACTGGATTTTACTACTTACGGACTTAGAATAATTTTGATTTAACTACTTACGGACTTAGAATAATTTTTGGTGTTTTTGGACTTAGAATAGTTTTGATTTAATCCATACGGACTTAGAATAATTTAGAGTATAGTGGACTTAGAATAATTTTAGTAATTAGTTTGTTGAATGACAGTTTTTATGGTTTAGAAAGACTATTATTTACAGTTTTAGTTTAGCGTCGATAAGTTACTTTAGGAATAGTGTAGTTTTAGCAACCAACGTGACTAAAAACCAAATATAGCGACATTGAAGTTAAAGTTCACGCTAGCGATACGAAACTCGGTCTATACAAACTTAAAATTTTTCACTTTTGGCGCCTCCACCAAAATTTTCGGCGCCTCCACCAAAATTTTGGGCGCATCCGCCAAAATTTTAATTTGGCCATAACTTTGACACCAAAGGCCCTAGAGGCCTGAAATTTTACAAATATGGAAAGTACAACAACGGATCCATTCCAGCCTAGGGCATCTCTGGGTAGATCACCTCCAAGAAGCAGAAAAAACTCTTTACCAGATTCGGACTCATACAACGAGCTGGTCTTTGACCACTTTGACCAGAAAAAACCCTTAGAAACACAAACACAGGATCTTGATAAACTAAAGAGGAAAAATCCAGAAGAAGAAAGTGACGAAGAACTCTATATAGACGATTCAAATACTAAAAGGAAAAAGCAGACGGACAAAGAAGACGATATAAAGAAGAGAGAAGAAAAAATGAACAGCAAGAAGAAAGAAGAGAGGGCTGAAGACGGAAGATACATAATAAAAGAATTTTTGGAAAGGTTAGAGGAAGCTACTGTGACCGAAACTAAAAAAGATCTACTGCTTTCCATAGCCAAAAGTTCAGAGATCGTAATAGGTGCTACCTCCAGATACGAAAAGGGCAAACTGACATTTAACAAGACAGAACGAGAATTAGTACACGACGAAATAAGACATATACTCACAAAGACAGCCACGATATTGATTGAAGAACAGCAAAGAGAAAGACGACAATTCGCGGAAACACTGACGGAGACACTGCTTTTATTCAAAGACAACATAACAAAAGACATGAAGTCATACATCGACGAAAAGATGACATGCAGCCAACCGATACAACAAAGACAACAACCACATTTACAGACACAACAAACGGAACTACTACAAGGACAACAACAGACACAGAATTCGACAGTATTCCCACCACTAGGATCCAGACGTACATACGCTGAACTTACTAAAAACAAGACAAATACATCGACACCACAGCAAACAAAACCGACATGGACGACACCCACAAAAGATACGACAGAATACACGACATTATTCAGACTAAAACAAGGACAATCAGGAGAGACAATAAACGAACTAAAGAAAGTTATTAAGCCGACAGAACTGGGAGACGCTAAAATAAGACGGACTAACACGACAGTGGTAATAACAACGAGAGACAAACCAGCACAAGACAAAATAATAGAACTGGCAATGAGAAACGCAAAAATCGAATACAAAGACGACACAAAAAACATCGACCCGACAATTTTAATAACAGGACTACGAAAAGGACAGGAAGAAAGTGACATATTGGAAGGAATACTGTTAGAGAATGAAGACATTGCACAAGACATCGGACAGGACATACATAAATTAAAAAAATTGACAACGAGACCTTGCAGGAACCAATATAAAGAAAACATGATCTTCCAAGGCCCGGCGGATATAGTTAAATACCTGCTTAAGAAGGAGAGCATCTATTACGATCTTTCTAAGGTTTACGTTGAGGAGTACTTGTCAGTGTCAATGTGCTTCAGGTGCTGCAGGTACGGACACGTAGCCAAATATTGTACAGAAAAAGAACAGTGTTATAAATGCGGAAAAGAGCACGATGGACGGACCTGCAGCGCAGAAATTTACAATTGCACAAACTGTCAAAAACTACGCTTAGAGCCCAGACAACATCAAGCACGAGACATAAACTGCCCAATATACAAGAGGAAACTAGAAGAGACAAGACGACAAGTAAATTACTAAACACACAACCACCACAAACAACAAGACACCCTAACAAACAAACAAACAAACACACCAACTAAATTCACAAATATTAAATTCATACAACTCAATACAGGCAGAGGAAGACAAGCGCACGAACAACTACTTAAAACCATCACAGATACAGACGCAGACATAATACTGATACAAGAACCTTACGGAAAAATGACCAGACCCAATGGATACGACATTATAAGACAGGATAAAAATTCAAAAGCGCCCATACTTATCAAACAAATTTTGACTAAAAACACATTACTAGTAAAGGACATGACAGACAACAATACCACAACAATAAGACTAACAGACAACAAGGAAGACATATACATCATCAACATATATGACGAACCAGGACCGACTAACGCGAGACTAAACAAACACAAAGACAAAATAGCACAGATAAACCAGAAACTTATACTGGCAGGAGATTTTAACTCCAAAAACACAAGCTGGGGAGGACAAGAGACAGATAACAGAGGAGAGGACTTATACATATGGGCGACGACAAATAGACTGACAATAAACAACGACCACGACAGTAACCCAACTTTCGTCTCGACTAGAGGCAAGAGTTGGGTAGACTTAACGATGACGAAAGACTTAGACATTTACAATTGGACTGTAGCAGACGAAGAAACATTAAGTGACCATCAACGAATACAATTTCAAACACATATAGCAATAAAAAAACACACAAAATATAAATACAAATATGACATAACGAACATAGACAGACAACTCATAGAAACAACGATGATCACACAGGACTGGATACAAAACAAAGAGCCGAACGAGAACGCTACAAAGATACAAGAGAACTTGAAACAAATTACATTAACACTTACGAGACAAACTAACAAAAATAAAAATAGAAAGAACCAAATTTGGTGGACGACTGAACTAGACAAAGCTCGAACAAAGACAAACCGATTAAGAAAATCCTATCAACAAGAACGCGACACAGAATTGAAAGAACAGTTACTACAAGTATACAAACAACAACGACGAGCATATAAAAACAAAATAAAAACCACAAAGACCCAATCCATCAAAGACTTTTTTACATTGACAGACCCAGACAATCCGTGGGACGCAGCCTATAAAATAATCAGACGTAAGAAAAAAGACAACGACGCACTGACAACAATTAAAAGAGAGGACGGTACGTGGACACAAGACAGAATAGACACAATAGACTACCTACACAAACAATATTTCCCGAATGACGATCATACCCAGGACACAAACATACAAAGACAAATCAGGTTATCACAACGAGAAACGGACAACAACGAAGACGACACAGTGATAACATCGACAGAAATAGCTATAACGCTACATGACATGAAGAGAAAGAAAGCGACAGCACAGGACGGACTGACCAAGGAATTAGTAGAGCTCATTCACGACATACAACCTGACATACTAACGACACTCTACAATGACTGCCTAAACTCAGGACTATTCCCGGGGATATGGAAGGAGGCAGATATGGTCTGGCTAACCAAACCATCAGGAGGCAAAAGACCGATCTGTCTTCTCCCAACCCTGGGGAAGATTCTAGACAAAATTACGGCACGAAGACTGACACATCACTTAGAAAAAACAGAACAATTAGATAAGAGACAATACGGATTTAGGGAAGGAAGAAATACAATCGACGCGGTAAGCAACGTTATAGACAAAATCAATGACAATAAACGACAAAAAAGACATACACTGATAATAACGTTGGACCTGAAAAACGCGTTCAACACGGCATGGCAACCGTCGATATCGAAAATCCTAGACAATACGAATACTCCAAGAAACATACGACGACTATGTATAGACTTCCTACGAGACAGGACGATACAGACAGAAAACATTCGACAAAAGACCGAACGAGGATGCCCACAAGGCTCAAGCCTAGGACCAATATTATGGCTAACGGTCATGGAGGACTGGTTCCGAATTATGGGACAAGACACAGACAACAGAAAAATACAAGCTTTTGCGGACGATCAAATAATAATACTAACAGGACATTCACTTGCACATTTGCAGACGACATGGGACGAAACATGGACACTCTGCAAAACATGGGCAGAAATGAACAAACTGACGTACAATAAAGACAAAACAAAAGCACTGTTCATACCTTACAAAACATCAAGACCCCCAAGACTAAAACAGGATGACGGAACTATACACCCAGACAATACAATAGATTATTTAGGAATTACAATTGACACAGGACTGAACTGGATAACACACGTGAAAAAAACAAGACAAAAAACACAGGACATTGCAAACAAACTTATAGGCATCACAGGGAGAACTTGGGGAAGACGACCGGACATCATCAGACACATTTACAATAACGCAATAAAGCCCATGATACTGTACGGAGCAGAAATTTGGGGACATAGACACAATGACACAAGAATAAGGAAACAGTTACAAGCAACAGAAAGACCATACCTACTGACAATTACAAAAGCCTACAAGACAGCACCAACGGCAGCATTAAACGTATTAGCAGGAACGACACCACTACAAGCGGACGCGAAAACCCTTTACGACACCTACAGACATATGAGAAACAACGAACAATTTTACAGAACGACAACCACAGACAAAAGCCATCCGACAAAAAGAAAAC
>OZ021704.1:25867806-25940306 GCA_963978555.1 Galerucella nymphaeae
TTTTAGGCATCGGTCGGTATGGTATATAGCTACATTAGTGAAAAAAATTTCCTAACCTCAAAATTTGGCGCCACTTGTGGCGCCCTCTATATGAACATTTAATTTTTTTTAAATATGGATTCCGATAGAGTCGAATATGGAAATTTTCATGGGCGTAGTGAAAATTTTCAAAAAAAATATTTTTTTTCGTGCGACAAGGTTTTTTTGACTTTTTTTCAGTTTTTTTATCATGAGTCCCCCATATTTTATATAGTCTATACAAAGGTCTTGATGAGTTCTTCAAAAAAGGATTCGGCTGTTTTTTCCATATTTTCATAAATAAAAAAGTTGCTTTCGTATTTTCCCGTATAATTCCAGTGGCAAAAATCATTGGTCAAAGTCATAATTTTTCCCAAAATCCGCATCGCCCAATCTACAAAAAACCACCATTGGGCACTCTGACAAAATTTTTTTTAAATATATTACCCTAACGACGCCACTGATAGATTTTTTGTGAATAATCCCTACTACACCAATCATAATCATTTTCGATCCTCTATACAGCCGTTTTTTCAAAATTTCGATACGACGTCTCCTTCACCTTCAAAAACCCAGCTCAAGTTGCCCGTTATGTATAAGCACCGGCTCAGGGGGTAAATTTTGACCCTATCGACATTTCTTTCAGAATTCGATGAAATTTGGTATAGAGGTATTTTCGATGACCCCGAATACGATGGTAACAATTTCCGTTTTTCAAAATCAATTTTACCCTGTCAAAATCGATTTTCAAAATTTTCAACAGGTCCATTAAGGGGGAGTGAAAAAAAAATATCGTCCGATTTCGATGAAATTTTATGGAGGGGTGTTTTCGAGGTCAAGGATTCCAAAAAAAATATCAGTTGCGACCTAAAAAAATTTTGACACATGGTTACTGTCAAAATTCGACTTTTCGATGGTTTAAAAAATAGTAAATATTGCTCGATTTTTTTGAAATTTTGAGAAATACAAGCTTTCGTAGATACCTTTTAAACTGACCATCTAAAATATTTTTTTTTCCAAAAAAATTTTCCATGTCAAGTATAGAAAAAATTTTTCAACATTTTTTTTCCCCTCGATTCGTACAATTTTTCAGGACAAAAATGCCAAATACGGACCTGCCTCATCTAACTTTATACTAAAACATTTTTTTTCGAATTTTTATTGCCATAAATTTGATTGAAAAACGTTATAATTTCAATTATCAAGTATCTTTTTTCACTTTAAAAATTCCCATCACCTACGCCAATGGAATCGAAACGACCAAATCATTATTAATCGATGGTAGACGATCTATATTCGTTTGAAAACAATTTTCATTCCTTAATTTTCATATGGAAAAAAGTTGTCGAATTTTTAAGAAAATTTTTCAAAAAATTAACTTGGGTTAGAATAAAATAAATTAAGGGGAGAGGTGAGGAAGGAGAAAGGGAGGGAAAAAATCCATCAAGTATCATGTTTTTTTTTTTTTTTTTTTTTTTTTTTTAATAAGAAACGAATAGATTCTTGGGAAAAAAAATTTTTTCCTCTATAAACTGGAGAAAATTCGAAAAGTTCCGGTTTTTTGGAAAAAATATACGTTCTATCGAAAAAAAAATACGATTTTCGGATTTTTAGACCCAAAATACATAAAAATTGACCATTTCGACAATACATTCACTATACACCCGTTTTTCACGTTTTTCTCCAAAAACCTGGAAATTTTTCAAAAACGTCTTTACACGCCCTTCTTTAAACTGCCATTGCGACTAAACCGTTAAAGATATGACATTCTTCTTTCGACCGTTGGATAGAGCACAAATGGCTCTAACTAATGGTCCATATTTGGTTTCTTCGATTTCATAAATAAAAATGTTATACAGGGTAAAAGTTTAAAGTCGCTTTTTTTGGACATGCATTCCTTTAAAAAAGTGTATTGTCTACGCCTATGGAATCGAAGCGACCAAATATACATAAATCGATAGTAGAAGGTTCAAATTGACGTCAAAAAAAATTTGGTTTCTTTACTCTCATTTGGAGACGAGATATTAAAGGTCAAAATTGAAGGATTAAAAAATAAATTCCGATTCCAAGGGTACCCCCTTGCTATCAAAATCGAAAAAAAAATTTTTGATTTCCGATTTCGTTCAAATTTTGCATACAGGGGTTTTTCGATATGGTGATTTCAAAAATTTCATCTGTTTCTCACGAAAAAAATATCTTACCAAGAAAACTCGGAAAATTTTTTGGAAAATCGGATTTTTCCGAAAACTATGGAATTCATTATAAAATTATGGTAAATTTTAGATTTTCCTTGCCAAAATACATAAAAAAGGTTGATATCATCGTTTGCCAAAAACATCAATTAACCGTCCATTTTTTGGATTTTCTTTAAATTTTTATCCAAAAAAAGGTGACATTTTGACATATATATCGCCATTACGTCAAAACCACTAGAGGTATATGAATTTTTTTTTTCCGTCATTCGATAGAGGATTAATGCCTTTAATTATCGCATATAATTTCAAGATCCAATATTGAAAATGGCAAAAGTTATACGAGGTCAAAAATTATCTTACCAAAAAAACTTGGAAATTTTTTTTCAAATTTTTTCGAAAACTATGATTTTCATCATAAAGTTATGGTGATTTTCAGATTTTCCTTGCCAAGATACATAAAAAAGGTCGATATCATCCTTCGCCTAAAACATCAATTAACCGCCCATTTTTTGGATTTTCTTCAATTTTTTGTCCAAAAAAAGGTGACATTTTGACATTTATATCGCCATTACGTCAAAACCACTAGAGGAATATAAATTTTTTTTTCCGTCATTCGATAGAAAATTAATGCCTCTAATTATCGCATATAATTTCAAGATCCAATATTGAAAATGGCAAAAGTTATACGAGGTCAAAGTCAAAAGTTTGCTTCCTGATTGTCTCTACCGTTAATGGGGAACGTGAGCAAAAATTTCTGAAAACCTTGGACAAAAAAAAATTATATGAGCGTAAAGCTAATTTTTTTTTGGACAAAAATCGAAGACATGGATTTTTACGCCCCCCAACGTACAACCTCCGACTATATAGATTCCTCCGAAATGGTATGACAGAAAAAATTGAGACCCCAAAATGAAATTCATACAAGTGTTTCGGCTGCCAAAAAAAATTACGCCCACCCTACCGCGCCTGCCAGTTCAGAGTTCTTGGGACCCGGCGGTACGAGCTTTTTTATTATTTGAGCTATCGAAGTGAAACAAAAACCATTCGATTCGTAAAAATCGTACGAGTCTATAGGTAACATAAAAAAGGGGGGTCAACCTGAAAAAATATACAGGTTTAGTCAAAAATAAGTGAGACTCGAAAAAAAATTTTCGTATAAAATTTTTTCAATATGCCCACATGGAGGGGTATATCGAACTCTCTTTGTCACTAAATTTTCCCCCCCCTCCCACACTTTTTTTTCGGATACAAGACCCGCCAGGATATCAATTTGGAGCGAAAATATTTTGGGAATCTTCCTCATTTGAGGTGGTCATAATGCAAAAATTTTTTTTTGACGATTGACCCCCCCCCAAAATCCCCCCAGCTATAACCCCGAATTGATGGTGGAAACAGCGTATGGTGTTTTTAGGCATCGGTCGGTATGGTATATAGCTACATTAGTGAAAAAAATTTCCTAACCTAAAAATTTGGCGCCACTTGTGGCGCCCTCTATATGAACATTTAATTTTTTTTAAATATGGATTCCGATAGAGTCGAATATGGAAATTTTCATGGGCGTAGTGAAAATTTTCAAAAAAAATATTTTTTTTCGTGCGACAAGGTTTTTTTGACTTTTTTTCAGTTTTTTTATCATGAGTCCCCCATATTTTATATAGTCTATACAAAGGTCTTGATGAGTTCTTCAAAAAAGGATTCGGCTGTTTTTTCCATATTTTCATAAATAAAAAAGTTGCTTTCGTATTTTCCCGTATAATTCCAGTGGCAAAAATCATTGGTCAAAGTCATAATTTTTCCCAAAATCCGCATCGCCCAATCTACAAAAAACCACCATTGGGCACTCTGACAAAATTTTTTTTAAATATATTACCCTAACGACGCCACTGATAGATTTTTTGTGAATAATCCCTACTACACCAATCATAATCATTTTCGATCCTCTATACAGCCGTTTTTTCAAAATTTCGATACGACGTCTCCTTCACCTTCAAAAACCCAGCTCAAGTTGCCCGTTGCCCGTATAAGCACCGGCTCAGGGGGTAAATTTTGACCCTATCGACATTTCTTTCAGAATTCGATGAAATTTGGTATAGAGGTATTTTCGATGACCCCGAATACGATGGTAACAATTTCCGTTTTTCAAAATCAATTTTACCCTGTCAAAATCGATTTTCAAAATTTTCAACAGGTCCATTAAGGGGGAGTGAAAAAAAAATATCGTCCGATTTCGATGAAATTTTATGGAGGGGTGTTTTCGAGGTCAAGGATTCCAAAAAAAATATCAGTTGCGACCTAAAAAAATTTTGACACATGGTTACTGTCAAAATTCGACTTTTCGATGGTTTAAAAAATAGTAAATATTGCTCGATTTTTTTGAAATTTTGAGAAATACAAGCTTTCGTAGATACCTTTTAAACTGACCATCTAAAATATTTTTTTTTCCAAAAAAATTTTCCATGTCAAGTATAGAAAAAATTTTTCAACATTTTTTTTCCCCTCGATTCGTACAATTTTTCAGGACAAAAATGCCAAATACGGACCTGCCTCATCTAACTTTATACTAAAACATTTTTTTTCGAATTTTTATTGCCATAAATTTGATTGAAAAACGTTATAATTTCAATTATCAAGTATCTTTTTTCACTTTAAAAATTCCCATCACCTACGCCAATGGAATCGAAACGACCAAATCATTATTAATCGATGGTAGACGATCTATATTCGTTTGAAAACAATTTTCATTCCTTAATTTTCATATGGAAAAAAGTTGTCGAATTTTTAAGAAAATTTTTCAAAAAATTAACTTGGGTTAGAATAAAATAAATTAAGGGGAGAGGTGAGGAAGGAGAAAGGGAGGGAAAAAATCCATCAAGTATCATGTTTTTTTTTTTTTTTTTTTTTTTTTTTTAATAAGAAACGAATAGATTCTTGGGAAAAAAAATTTTTTCCTCTATAAACTGGAGAAAATTCGAAAAGTTCCGGTTTTTTGGAAAAAATATACGTTCTATCGAAAAAAAAATACGATTTTCGGATTTTTAGACCCAAAATACATAAAAATTGACCATTTCGACAATACATTCACTATACACCCGTTTTTCACGTTTTTCTCCAAAAACCTGGAAATTTTTCAAAAACGTCTTTACACGCCCTTCTTTAAACTGCCATTGCGACTAAACCGTTAAAGATATGACATTCTTCTTTCGACCGTTGGATAGAGCACAAATGGCTCTAACTAATGGTCCATATTTGGTTTCTTCGATTTCATAAATAAAAATGTTATACAGGGTAAAAGTTTAAAGTCGCTTTTTTTGGACATGCATTCCTTTAAAAAAGTGTATTGTCTACGCCTATGGAATCGAAGCGACCAAATATACATAAATCGATAGTAGAAGGTTCAAATTGACGTCAAAAAAAATTTGGTTTCTTTACTCTCATTTGGAGACGAGATATTAAAGGTCAAAATTGAAGGATTAAAAAATAAATTCCGATTCCAAGGGTACCCCCTTGCTATCAAAATCGAAAAAAAAATTTTTGATTTCCGATTTCGTTCAAATTTTGCATACAGGGGTTTTTCGATATGGTGATTTCAAAAATTTCATCTGTTTCTCACGAAAAAAATATCTTACCAAGAAAACTCGGAAAATTTTTTGGAAAATCGGATTTTTCCGAAAACTATGGAATTCATTATAAAATTATGGTAAATTTTAGATTTTCCTTGCCAAAATACATAAAAAAGGTTGATATCATCGTTTGCCAAAAACATCAATTAACCGTCCATTTTTTGGATTTTCTTTAAATTTTTATCCAAAAAAAGGTGACATTTTGACATATATATCGCCATTACGTCAAAACCACTAGAGGTATATGAATTTTTTTTTTCCGTCATTCGATAGAGGATTAATGCCTTTAATTATCGCATATAATTTCAAGATCCAATATTGAAAATGGCAAAAGTTATACGAGGTCAAAAATTATCTTACCAAAAAAACTTGGAAATTTTTTTTCAAATTTTTTCGAAAACTATGATTTTCATCATAAAGTTATGGTGATTTTCAGATTTTCCTTGCCAAGATACATAAAAAAGGTCGATATCATCCTTCGCCTAAAACATCAATTAACCGCCCATTTTTTGGATTTTCTTCAATTTTTTGTCCAAAAAAGGTGACATTTTGACATTTATATCGCCATTACGTCAAAACCACTAGAGGAATATAAATTTTTTTTTCCGTCATTCGATAGAAAATTAATGCCTCTAATTATCGCATATAATTTCAAGATCCAATATTGAAAATGGCAAAAGTTATACGAGGTCAAAGTCAAAAGTTTGCTTCCTGATTGTCTCTACCGTTAATGGGGAACGTGAGCAAAAATTTCTGAAAACCTTGGACAAAAAAAAATTATATGAGCGTAAAGCTAATTTTTTTTTGGACAAAAATCGAAGACATGGATTTCTACGCCCCCCAACGTACAACCTCCGACTATATAGATTCCTCCGAAATGGTATGACAGAAAAAATTGAGACCCCAAAATGAAATTCATACAAGTGTTTCGGCTGCCAAAAAAAATTACGCCCACCCTACCGCGCCTGCCAGTTCAGAGTTCTTGGGACCCGGCGGTACGAGCTTTTTTATTATTTGAGCTATCGAAGTGAAACAAAAACCATTCGATTCGTAAAAATCGTACGAGTCTATAGGTAACATAAAAAAGGGGGGTCAACCTGAAAAAATATACAGGTTTAGTCAAAAATAAGTGAGACTCGAAAAAAAATTTTCGTATAAAATTTTTTCAATATGCCCACATGGAGGGGTATATCGAACTCTCTTTGTCACTAAATTTTCCCCCCCCTCCCACACTTTTTTTTCGGATACAAGACCCGCCAGGATATCAATTTGGAGCGAAAATATTTTGGGAATCTTCCTCATTTGAGGTGGTCATAATGCAAAAATTTTTTTTTGACGATTGACCCCCCCCCAAAATCCCCCCAGCTATAACCCCGAATTGATGGTGGAAACAGCGTATGGTGTTTTTAGGCATCGGTCGGTATGGTATATAGCTACATTAGTGAAAAAAATTTCCTAACCTCAAAATTTGGCGCCACTTGTGGCGCCCTCTATATGAACATTTAATTTTTTTTAAATATGGATTCCGATAGAGTCGAATATGGAAATTTTCATGGGCGTAGTGAAAATTTTCAAAAAAAATATTTTTTTTCGTGCGACAAGGTTTTTTTGACTTTTTTTCAGTTTTTTTATCATGAGTCCCCCATATTTTATATAGTCTATACAAAGGTCTTGATGAGTTCTTCAAAAAAGGATTCGGCTGTTTTTTCCATATTTTCATAAATAAAAAAGTTGCTTTCGTATTTTCCCGTATAATTCCAGTGGCAAAAATCATTGGTCAAAGTCATAATTTTTCCCAAAATCCGCATCGCCCAATCTACAAAAAACCACCATTGGGCACTCTGACAAAATTTTTTTTAAATATATTACCCTAACGACGCCACTGATAGATTTTTTGTGAATAATCCCTACTACACCAATCATAATCATTTTCGATCCTCTATACAGCCGTTTTTTCAAAATTTCGATACGACGTCTCCTTCACCTTCAAAAACCCAGCTCAAGTTGCCCGTTATGTATAAGCACCGGCTCAGGGGGTAAATTTTGACCCTATCGACATTTCTTTCAGAATTCGATGAAATTTGGTATAGAGGTATTTTCGATGACCCCGAATACGATGGTAACAATTTCCGTTTTTCAAAATCAATTTTACCCTGTCAAAATCGATTTTCAAAATTTTCAACAGGTCCATTAAGGGGGAGTGAAAAAAAAATATCGTCCGATTTCGATGAAATTTTATGGAGGGGTGTTTTCGAGGTCAAGGATTCCAAAAAAAATATCAGTTGCGACCTAAAAAAATTTTGACACATGGTTACTGTCAAAATTCGACTTTTCGATGGTTTAAAAAATAGTAAATATTGCTCGATTTTTTTGAAATTTTGAGAAATACAAGCTTTCGTAGATACCTTTTAAACTGACCATCTAAAATATTTTTTTTTCCAAAAAAATTTTCCATGTCAAGTATAGAAAAAATTTTTCAACATTTTTTTTCCCCTCGATTCGTACAATTTTTCAGGACAAAAATGCCAAATACGGACCTGCCTCATCTAACTTTATACTAAAACATTTTTTTTCGAATTTTTATTGCCATAAATTTGATTGAAAAACGTTATAATTTCAATTATCAAGTATCTTTTTTCACTTTAAAAATTCCCATCACCTACGCCAATGGAATCGAAACGACCAAATCATTATTAATCGATGGTAGACGATCTATATTCGTTTGAAAACAATTTTCATTCCTTAATTTTCATATGGAAAAAAGTTGTCGAATTTTTAAGAAAATTTTTCAAAAAATTAACTTGGGTTAGAATAAAATAAATTAAGGGGAGAGGTGAGGAAGGAGAAAGGGAGGGAAAAAATCCATCAAGTATCATGTTTTTTTTTTTTTTTTTTTTTTTTTTTAATAAGAAACGAATAGATTCTTGGGAAAAAAAATTTTTTCCTCTATAAACTGGAGAAAATTCGAAAAGTTCCGGTTTTTTGGAAAAAATATACGTTCTATCGAAAAAAAAATACGATTTTCGGATTTTTAGACCCAAAATACATAAAAATTGACCATTTCGACAATACATTCACTATACACCCGTTTTTCACGTTTTTCTCCAAAAACCTGGAAATTTTTCAAAAACGTCTTTACACGCCCTTCTTTAAACTGCCATTGCGACTAAACCGTTAAAGATATGACATTCTTCTTTCGACCGTTGGATAGAGCACAAATGGCTCTAACTAATGGTCCATATTTGGTTTCTTCGATTTCATAAATAAAAATGTTATACAGGGTAAAAGTTTAAAGTCGCTTTTTTTGGACATGCATTCCTTTAAAAAAGTGTATTGTCTACGCCTATGGAATCGAAGCGACCAAATATACATAAATCGATAGTAGAAGGTTCAAATTGACGTCAAAAAAAATTTGGTTTCTTTACTCTCATTTGGAGACGAGATATTAAAGGTCAAAATTGAAGGATTAAAAAATAAATTCCGATTCCCTTGCTATCAAAATCGAAAAAAAAATTTTTGATTTCCGATTTCGTTCAAATTTTGCATACAGGGGTTTTTCGATATGGTGATTTCAAAAATTTCATCTGTTTCTCACGAAAAAAATATCTTACCAAGAAAACTCGGAAAATTTTTTGGAAAATCGGATTTTTCCGAAAACTATGGAATTCATTATAAAATTATGGTAAATTTTAGATTTTCCTTGCCAAAATACATAAAAAAGGTTGATATCATCGTTTGCCAAAAACATCAATTAACCGTCCATTTTTTGGATTTTCTTTAAATTTTTATCCAAAAAAAGGTGACATTTTGACATATATATCGCCATTACGTCAAAACCACTAGAGGTATATGAATTTTTTTTTTCCGTCATTCGATAGAGGATTAATGCCTTTAATTATCGCATATAATTTCAAGATCCAATATTGAAAATGGCAAAAGTTATACGAGGTCAAAAATTATCTTACCAAAAAAACTTGGAAATTTTTTTTCAAATTTTTTCGAAAACTATGATTTTCATCATAAAGTTATGGTGATTTTCAGATTTTCCTTGCCAAGATACATAAAAAAGGTCGATATCATCCTTCGCCTAAAACATCAATTAACCGCCCATTTTTTGGATTTTCTTCAATTTTTTGTCCAAAAAAAGGTGACATTTTGACATTTATATCGCCATTACGTCAAAACCACTAGAGGAATATAAATTTTTTTTTCCGTCATTCGATAGAAAATTAATGCCTCTAATTATCGCATATAATTTCAAGATCCAATATTGAAAATGGCAAAAGTTATACGAGGTCAAAGTCAAAAGTTTGCTTCCTGATTGTCTCTACCGTTAATGGGGAACGTGAGCAAAAATTTCTGAAAACCTTGGACAAAAAAAAATTATATGAGCGTAAAGCTAATTTTTTTTTGGACAAAAATCGAAGACATGGATTTTTACGCCCCCCAACGTACAACCTCCGACTATATAGATTCCTCCGAAATGGTATGACAGAAAAAATTGAGACCCCAAAATGAAATTCATACAAGTGTTTCGGCTGCCAAAAAAAATTACGCCCACCCTACCGCGCCTGCCAGTTCAGAGTTCTTGGGACCCGGCGGTACGAGCTTTTTTATTATTTGAGCTATCGAAGTGAAACAAAAACCATTCGATTCGTAAAAATCGTACGAGTCTATAGGTAACATAAAAAAGGGGGGTCAACCTGAAAAAATATACAGGTTTAGTCAAAAATAAGTGAGACTCGAAAAAAAATTTTCGTATAAAATTTTTTCAATATGCCCACATGGAGGGGTATATCGAACTCTCTTTGTCACTTAATTTTCCCCCCCCTCCCACACTTTTTTTTCGGATACAAGACCCGCCAGGATATCAATTTGGAGCGAAAATATTTTGGGAATCTTCCTCATTTGAGGTGGTCATAATGCAAAAATTTTTTTTTGACGATTGACCCCCCCCCAAAATCCCCCCAGCTATAACCCCGAATTGATGGTGGAAACAGCGTATGGTGTTTTTAGGCATCGGTCGGTATGGTATATAGCTACATTAGTGAAAAAAATTTCCTAACCTCAAAATTTGGCGCCACTTGTGGCGCCCTCTATATGAACATTTAATTTTTTTTAAATATGGATTCCGATAGAGTCGAATATGGAAATTTTCATGGGCGTAGTGAAAATTTTCAAAAAAAATATTTTTTTTCGTGCGACAAGGTTTTTTTGACTTTTTTTCAGTTTTTTTATCATGAGTCCCCCATATTTTATATAGTCTATACAAAGGTCTTGATGAGTTCTTCAAAAAAGGATTCGGCTGTTTTTTCCATATTTTCATAAATAAAAAAGTTGCTTTCGTATTTTCCCGTATAATTCCAGTGGCAAAAATCATTGGTCAAAGTCATAATTTTTCCCAAAATCCGCATCGCCCAATCTACAAAAAACCACCATTGGGCACTCTGACAAATTTTTTTTTAAATATATTACCCTAACGACGCCACTGATAGATTTTTTGTGAATAATCCCTACTACACCAATCATAATCATTTTCGATCCTCTATACAGCCGTTTTTTCAAAATTTCGATACGACGTCTCCTTCACCTTCAAAAACCCAGCTCAAGTTGCCCGTTATGTATAAGCACCGGCTCAGGGGGTAAATTTTGACCCTATCGACATTTCTTTCAGAATTCGATGAAATTTGGTATAGAGGTATTTTCGATGACCCCGAATACGATGGTAACAATTTCCGTTTTTCAAAATCAATTTTACCCTGTCAAAATCGATTTTCAAAATTTTCAACAGGTCCATTAAGGGGGAGTGAAAAAAAAATATCGTCCGATTTCGATGAAATTTTATGGAGGGGTGTTTTCGAGGTCAAGGATTCCAAAAAAAATATCAGTTGCGACCTAAAAAAATTTTGACACATGGTTACTGTCAAAATTCGACTTTTCGATGGTTTAAAAAATAGTAAATATTGCTCGATTTTTTTGAAATTTTGAGAAATACAAGCTTTCGTAGATACCTTTTAAACTGACCATCTAAAATATTTTTTTTTCCAAAAAAATTTTCCATGTCAAGTATAGAAAAAATTTTTCAACATTTTTTTTCCCCTCGATTCGTACAATTTTTCAGGACAAAAATGCCAAATACGGACCTGCCTCATCTAACTTTATACTAAAACATTTTTTTTCGAATTTTTATTGCCATAAATTTGATTGAAAAACGTTATAATTTCAATTATCAAGTATCTTTTTTCACTTTAAAAATTCCCATCACCTACGCCAATGGAATCGAAACGACCAAATCATTATTAATCGATGGTAGACGATCTATATTCGTTTGAAAACAATTTTCATTCCTTAATTTTCATATGGAAAAAAGTTGTCGAATTTTTAAGAAAATTTTTCAAAAAATTAACTTGGGTTAGAATAAAATAAATTAAGGGGAGAGGTGAGGAAGGAGAAAGGGAGGGAAAAAATCCATCAAGTATCATGTTTTTTTTTTTTTTTTTTTTTTTTTTAATAAGAAACGAATAGATTCTTGGGAAAAAAAATTTTTTCACTTATAATTGCACAAGAGGTTTGTATTTTATCGGGTAAATTTGGATTGTTTAATGAGAAACTGTTGCCCAGCAATTAGACGAGAACAACTGTCAACTATTAAAAACGCGACACCGAAGGTGGAGCGTTTTTAGGTTGACAGTTTTTCGAGTCTAATTGCTAAAGGAAACAGTTTAGAAGTTGAACAACACAAATTTACCCGATATCAATACAAACATCGAGTGTAATTCGGCAGGACAATTCAATGAATCGGCTCATTGTAAGTGTTTAGAAATTCAATAAGTTGTTGACAAACATGTCAAATTATTTATCATGGTAACAAATGCATAAGTGAAAAAACCACAAGTGCATTTACCGCTGAAAAAGTTAAAGCTAACTTTTGCCGGTGTCAAAGTGACAATTACACTGAGGCATATGCGATTTTTTATACATGAGTTGAATTGTCCTCTATAAACTGGAGAAAATTCGAAAAGTTCCGGTTTTTTGGAAAAAATATACGTTCTATCGAAAAAAAAATACGATTTTCGGATTTTTAGACCCAAAATACATAAAAATTGACCATTTCGACAATACATTCACTATACACCCGTTTTTCACGTTTTTCTCCAAAAACCTGGAAATTTTTCAAAAACGTCTTTACACGCCCTTCTTTAAACTGCCATTGCGACTAAACCGTTAAAGATATGACATTCTTCTTTCGACCGTTGGATAGAGCACAAATGGCTCTAACTAATGGTCCATATTTGGTTTCTTCGATTTCATAAATAAAAATGTTATACAGGGTAAAAGTTTAAAGTCGCTTTTTTTGGACATGCATTCCTTTAAAAAAGTGTATTGTCTACGCCTATGGAATCGAAGCGACCAAATATACATAAATCGATAGTAGAAGGTTCAAATTGACGTCAAAAAAAATTTGGTTTCTTTACTCTCATTTGGAGACGAGATATTAAAGGTCAAAATTGAAGGATTAAAAAATAAATTCCGATTCCAAGGGTACCCCCTTGCTATCAAAATCGAAAAAAAAATTTTTGATTTCCGATTTCGTTCAAATTTTGCATACAGGGGTTTTTCGATATGGTGATTTCAAAAATTTCATCTGTTTCTCACGAAAAAAATATCTTACCAAGAAAACTCGGAAAATTTTTTGGAAAATCGGATTTTTCCGAAAACTATGGAATTCATTATAAAATTATGGTAAATTTTAGATTTTCCTTGCCAAAATACATAAAAAAGGTTGATATCATCGTTTGCCAAAAACATCAATTAACCGTCCATTTTTTGGATTTTCTTTAAATTTTTATCCAAAAAAAGGTGACATTTTGACATATATATCGCCATTACGTCAAAACCACTAGAGGTATATGAATTTTTTTTTTCCGTCATTCGATAGAGGATTAATGCCTTTAATTATCGCATATAATTTCAAGATCCAATATTGAAAATGGCAAAAGTTATACGAGGTCAAAAATTATCTTACCAAAAAAACTTGGAAATTTTTTTTCAAATTTTTTCGAAAACTATGATTTTCATCATAAAGTTATGGTGATTTTCAGATTTTCCTTGCCAAGATACATAAAAAAGGTCGATATCATCCTTCGCCTAAAACATCAATTAACCGCCCATTTTTTGGATTTTCTTCAATTTTTTGTCCAAAAAAAGGTGACATTTTGACATTTATATCGCCATTACGTCAAAACCACTAGAGGAATATAAATTTTTTTTTCCGTCATTCGATAGAAAATTAATGCCTCTAATTATCGCATATAATTTCAAGATCCAATATTGAAAATGGCAAAAGTTATACGAGGTCAAAGTCAAAAGTTTGCTTCCTGATTGTCTCTACCGTTAATGGGGAACGTGAGCAAAAATTTCTGAAAACCTTGGACAAAAAAAAATTATATGAGCGTAAAGCTAATTTTTTTTTGGACAAAAATCGAAGACATGGATTTTTACGCCCCCCAACGTACAACCTCCGACTATATAGATTCCTCCGAAATGGTATGACAGAAAAAATTGAGACCCCAAAATGAAATTCATACAAGTGTTTCGGCTGCCAAAAAAAATTACGCCCACCCTACCGCGCCTGCCAGTTCAGAGTTCTTGGGACCCTGTAACGGCTACTCAGATAAAGAGCTGCTCAGGCGTGAATTCGGATACCAAACTAATAAAAATTCAGGGAGTAGTCTTACCGGTTCGCGGGTAATACTACTTATTTAAATTATTGAAGTTATATTGAAATAAATGAATTTAATAAGTTAACAAAACAATCAATAAATTACGTTAAGAAATTTAAGTAAAGTTAAGGTAAATGGGCGCCACCCTGAATAATATTAGTTGACTTGTTTCAACACTCTCTATCAACAAACCTGGAAATGTTGGAAGGGAAGGAATATGAACTACGTTGTTAAATTTACAAGTTGTATAATGACTTAAAAAAAATTATAAATATCACAGTTGAAGAAAAATTAGTATTTAGTATTCTTGTTGCAACAATAATTTTTAGTGACGGTACTTTCCTGGTTTCTTCTGCATTGAGATCCGGTGTCTTATGGAGGTCCAGTGTCTTATGGAGGTCCGGTGTCTTATGGAGGTCCGGTGTCTTATGGAGGTTTATTGCCAGAACATATTAATAGTAGTAGTTGTTGTGGTAGTAGTAGTTGTAGTAGTAGTGATAGTAGAAGTAGTGGTTATATATATAACTTAGATACGAAGAAAGTGCATTCACATGAATGCACTTAGATAAAAAAAGTTTTAGGTGAAACTCTCACCAAATAAATTTCAAGTTGTTGATTCAACATTTTGTCACAGAAAAGACAAAATCTCTTAAATATAAAACATGAAATCATGTGAATGATAATGCACATACGTCGCATATCTGTATCAAACTCCATGGTTTGGAAATGAAAAAGTATTTTAAATTCCGTAAGTGGATTCTTCATTCATTTGTGTTAAAATTGAAAACCAAATAATTTATAGTAAACCGAAGTGACTATTTTCCCTATAGACGGTATCGATTTGACCCGCAAATAAACTTAAAATTTTGTCTTTCATCGACTATAGATAAAGTTAAACTCGATACATTTCTCAGCGCTGGGCATGAGAAAGGACTGGCTACTCGCCACCCATAAGATAATTTAATAAATATTTAAATATAAGGAGAGTGAATAAAATTAACGTTACACACCCTTACAACCAGGAAAAAAAATTTTTTTTTTCACAAAAAAAAATTTTTTATAAATGAAAAAGAATTTCCACACAAGGAATTCATAAAAAAGAAATAGTAAAGTAAAGAAGAGGCAAAAAAAATTTTTGAACGGTATAATTTTATGAGAAAAGGAACCAGTACCAGGTATATACGAATCGTTAAGAGGATTTCTTATAAAAAAAAATACTGATATACTTATAATCAGTGAATTAGTAATTTACTAAAAATAAGGAACCCGAGATTTAATGAACGAAACAAATAAATTCTTGTCTGATGGATCGATTGTATCGATTATCAGTCAGTAGTTAAATAAAAATTTAAGATAATAAAAAAAATAAACTATCGATATCACTGAATCAGTGAATAACTAAAAAAAAATTTTTACCTGATATCAGTCGATAGGTAATAATAATATAAACAATATTATAAGGAAGTAAGTACTAATAATAATATAAGCAATATAACTAACTTACTAAGAATATCTTGGCCCAAAAAAAAAATATGAGAAAATGAAAGGAAACAAAATAAAAAAAACTTCCAAGTATCTTTGATCCAAGAAGAAAATTAGAAAATAACGTAATGCTATATGATAATTTTTTTTCCGAGCTTATACCAGGGAGGTTGCCAGTTAGCGTCCGCAGTAGCCATTGGTCATCGCGCAGGTATAGCATTCGAAAAAAACATCACACAAAGCAGCAGACAATTAGACTAACAATTAATAACCCTAGCCTAAGATGTTAAACCTCTTAACGATATAAAAAAAATAGTTCTCAGATGAGAAGGAAACAAAGCAAAACAAAAGAAATAGTTACAGATATAATTTAGGAGCAAATCCAAGGAAGCTTTATATGACTCCCTAACAGAATAAACTGTCAACCAAAAAAAATTTTCCATTATATTATACTACATAATATAATATGATAAACAAAAAAAAACTACCAATATTCCAGGCTAATCATGTGCCCTATCACAGCATCCCAGGTCAAGAGATCAACCTCCACCTAACGAGAAGGACCTCGCGAGAGATGTTAAGTAGCGTCGTGGTCTACAATCTCAGCTTCAGCAGAAATCTCAACCCAAAATACTATGACAACACACATGAATCACCCAAAATGAAGAATTTATCGATAAGAGAAAACGAAAAGAGAAAAAAATGTTTTTGGAGCTAGTTACTATAACTAGTCCAAGGAGGCTCGATATACCCCCTAACAGAGTATAGCCCCTGTCAGGCTGAAATTTGAGGGAGGAAAGAAATTGACAACGGCATCCCACAACAGTACTGTTGGAAAATCCTCAGAGCGATATGCGAGCCATGTTGGCACAGACGCAGTAGTTAACCCCCCAAGTAGATTTAACTATATGACAGCAGACCTCAGCCACCTCTGCCTCCCAGGCTGATTAACCCCCCGACGCTGAACCCTGAAACACATTCCAGACCACTCTGAGTTCCTCCAACACCCACTATTGAGAAATCCAACAAAAAAAATTAAAAGGGAAAGGTATACAATAAAATATAGACAAAATGAAGGTATGTCTATAAGTGAAATATCTAGATCAATCTTTCGGAATGATCATAGATAGAGATAATGTAAAAGTAGATAAAAAAAAATTAGGTAGACAAGATATTAGGTAAGGTATTGAATGTAGATAAGCAAAACGAATTCTTTTTGTAATGTAAGTTGATATCTCGAGCATGTAGATAAAAATGTTTAAAACAATTAAAATACTATGAAATTTTCAACATAGAGGTAATGAAAATTTTAAGATAATTGAAATTTCAAACTTTCAAGATAATAAAATTTTAAGATAGTTGAGATAATATAAAAGATAATAACTTTAGATATCCCATGATATATCAGCTAATATTCAAACTAATTGCAAAGTCAAATTTCCAATGGTCTTCAAAAAAAAATTTATATACCCTTTCGGTATATAAATACAGACAAGACATTATCTGCCTGCGAAGATAAGATAAAGATAAGTACTATAAAATATAGTACAGTAGACAAGTTACATCCCTTGTCCACTTAAGATACGATAAGATACGATAATTAAGATAAGATAATGAAGATAAGATAATGAAGATTTAATATCACCCTTAACACTTAAGGTTTCTTCAAATCAAGAAGACCCAATATTTAATAACCTCAATGCTTGTGCACCAACATGTTTATTAAACTCAAATTGATTTGACTATGCGGTTTCCAAAATTATAATATTTATGGATATTTAAAAATTTTCTAAGAAAAAATTCTCAACGAATTTTGTATTATAATTCTCAGATTAAAATGAATGCTATTTTGCTAATCAATAGGGAAAGAAAGTGAAGTCATTATCACATTTATAGTCAGAGAAAAAGAAAATCTCTACGATAAGAGAGATAAAAAAGAATATTCGAGACACCAACACACATCACAAAAAAAATTACAAATAGGAAAGATATAAGTATAAATGGTTACGTTGTGGTTGAATCGGATTCATCGATATCAGAACACTCATCATCAGACAAGATACCAGCTTTAAGGTCTTTTATATGCCATCGACCAATGTTTTTTCCCGTTTCATCCTTTAATTCATACACTAAGGGTGAAATAACGCGATATACGGTACATTGTGTATATTTTGGTAAAAATTTAGCGGAGATATATCTGGCTTTGTCCGATTTAGGGTAGTTCTTCTTCCAAACCCGATCACCTACGTAGAACCTATGATCTCGTTTGCGCAAATTATAACGTTGACTACTCTGCCGATATGCTGTTTGCAAATTTTTTCTCACCACTTCAAAAATTTTAGGCATTTCTTGTGTATCCTGAATTCGGTGGACTTTATCGGAAATGGTAACCTGATTATTTGCATTTTCTGCAATTATACCATAAAAATTTCCCGAGACAGGAACATTTCGAGCAAAGGTAAGGAAGGAAGGGGTAAAATCGGTTACTTCATGTTTCGACAGCCGAATTGCTTGAGCAATTTTATAGATTTCTTCATCCCACGTTCTATGATCTTCATAACTATAAGATCGTATAGCTGTGACAATGGATTTGTTTACGCGTTCAGTGTGATTAATTTGCGGATGAAAGTTAGCATTATACCAAATCTTTTGTACTGAATATTTGTCCATGAGGTTTTTGAACAAATGACTCGTGAACTGTTTACCATTATCGCAAGATACAATTTGAGGGATTCCAAAAATAAGAAAGACATGATTTTCTAAGAAATCAACTATAGAACGAGCGGTAGCCTGTCGTAAGGGATGAACTAATACAAATTTCGTGAACCAATCAACTACAACAAGTGCAAATTGATTACCTTTACGAGATCGGGGATATGGCCCTAAAAGATCACACGATATCAATTGAAAAGGGAAGTTAATGTTACGATAATTTCCCATTAATCCTGCTTGTGGCAAGTTAGATGGTTTACAAGATGCACATATTTTACAACGAGTAACATATTTATAAACTGATTTCCTGAGATTAGGCCAATAATAAATTTCAGAAATTCTCTCTAATGTTTTAAAAACACCGAAGTGAGAAGAAGTTGGACTATCATGAAAATGATGTAAAATTTCACTTCGATTTTTAGTAGGAACGACAATTTTCCAATCGGAAACATTGCTAATTGGTCCAAATTTATTGAAGACATGTTTATATAATATGTTATTTTCAACTCTAAAACTTGGGTATTTTTCTGGAAAATCTTGAACATGAGAAATCATGTCATTATACCATTTATCGGGATGTAATGTAGATAAGTCTAAGATACTAACTTCAGGTATACGAGATAATGCATCTGCTACCACAGTTCCGGTAGATCTACGGTGAACGATAGAGAAATTGTATTGCGACAATTGCAATATCCATCTAGCTAAGCGAGGAGAAGGTTTTTTCATATTATTCAACCACACAAGAGAAGAATGATCAGTAATTACGGTAAAATGACGACCTACAAGATAATATCTGAAATGATCAATTCCTAACAAAACTGCTAACAGTTCCTTTTCAGTAGTACTAAACTTCTTTTGACTCTTTGTGAGTTTCTTACTCATATAAGCTATGGGATGTTCGAGTCCATCTTCCAATTGAAAAAGAACACTTCCTACCCCAACATCACTAGCGTCTGTCATAAGAAAGAAAGGTTTGATGAAATCGGGACTACTCAAGATAGGAGCGGTAGTTAAGACAGTTTTCACCTTTTCGAAAGCCTGATTTGCCTGGGATGTCCAAGTAATAGATTGATGTTTCTTTCGCTCACTAAGAAGATCAGAAATTGGAGCAGATAAGGAAGAAAAATCTTTAAGAAACCGACGATAATACGAAACCATTCCCAAGAATCTACGCACCTGAGTGGCAGTTTTCGGGACAGGGTACTCACAAATAGCAGAAACCTTTTCAGGATCGGTACGAAGACCATTTTCATCCACCACATAACCTAAATATCTAAGGGAAGAACGACAAAACTGACATTTATCTAAATTTACCGTCAAGCCGGCATCTCGTATTTTCTCGAAAACACTCTGAAGAATTTCCATGTGTTTATCAAAATCAGGAGTACAAATGATGATGTCATCCAGGTAATAAAAACAATATGGTTCCAAGGAAGGACCAATGACCAAATCGATTAAACGACACATGCTAGCAGGAGCAGAGACTAACCCAAAAGGAGTAGTGACATACTCGAATAAACCTTTACCTTTTACTGCAAAAGCTGTTTTCTCCCGAGATGATTTCTCCAACGGAATTTGATAGAATGCTTGCTTTAGGTCTATACTAGATATATAACGAGTATCTCGAAGTTGACTCAGTATAACTTCGATTGAAGGTAAGGGATAAGCATCTTTATTTAAAGTCACACTATTTAGTTTACGTCCATCAAAACACATTCTATATTTACCATCTCCCTTTTGAACCAACCAGATAGGGCTACAATATGAAGATTTACTTTCTTGAATTACACCTAATTCTAGCAAAGTATCTACTTCCTTTTCCAGGTAAGCTTGCATAGCTTGAGGTAAGGGATATTGGGTTTGTTTAAAAGGAGGAGAATTTCCGTAGGAAATGGAAGATCGACATATACGATCGAACTCCGCATGGATACCTCTTGAGTTAAAACACCCCGTAACAATTTCCTCTTCTCTGTAACCAGTGAAGGTATTTCTAAGCCACGATAAGAAATTTCATGATCTAGTTCATGAGTTAAAAGATAATCAACATTTAGCTTAAACATTTTTGCCATTTCAGTATACGAAATTGAATTAAAAAATCGAGTACTGTTGATATTGACGATTGAGAAGATATTTATATATACGATACGTGAAGATATAAGATAAGAAAAAATATTATATAGATATAGATATTGTCAATACGATAATAAAATGAAATATTGCAACTCAACTGTGAACGATATGATACGATAAGTGAACTATAGAAAGATAAATACTGTAATAAGTGAAAGATATTTACGATAATAAAAAGATAACTACTACTGTCCAAACTTCCAAGTTTCAAGATCTATTGATGAGAGAGATGATGTGTAAAACAGGCCACACACGTTCGGGTGCCAATTTGTAACGGCTACTCAGATAAAGAGCTGCTCAGGCGTGAATTCGGATACCAAACTAATAAAAATTCAGGGAGTAGTCTTACCGGTTCGCGGGTAATACTACTTATTTAAATTATTGAAGTTATATTGAAATAAATGAATTTAATAAGTTAACAAAACAATCAATAAATTACGTTAAGAAATTTAAGTAAAGTTAAGGTAAATGGGCGCCACCCTGAATAATATTAGTTGACTTGTTTCAACACTCTCTATCAACAAACCTGGAAATGTTGGAAGGGAAGGAATATGAACTACGTTGTTAAATTTACAAGTTGTATAATGACTTAAAAAAAATTATAAATATCACAGTTGAAGAAAAATTAGTATTTAGTATTCTTGTTGCAACAATAATTTTTAGTGACGGTACTTTCCTGGTTTCTTCTGCATTGAGATCCGGTGTCTTATGGAGGTCCAGTGTCTTATGGAGGTCCGGTGTCTTATGGAGGTCCGGTGTCTTATGGAGGTTTATTGCCAGAACATATTAATAGTAGTAGTTGTTGTGGTAGTAGTAGTTGTAGTAGTAGTGATAGTAGAAGTAGTGGTTATATATATAACTTAGATACGAAGAAAGTGCATTCACATGAATGCACTTAGATAAAAAAAGTTTTAGGTGAAACTCTCACCAAATAAATTTCAAGTTGTTGATTCAACATTTTGTCACAGAAAAGACAAAATCTCTTAAATATAAAACATGAAATCATGTGAATGATAATGCACATACGTCGCATATCTGTATCAAACTCCATGGTTTGGAAATGAAAAAGTATTTTAAATTCCGTAAGTGGATTCTTCATTCATTTGTGTTAAAATTGAAAACCAAATAATTTATAGTAAACCGAAGTGACTATTTTCCCTATAGACGGTATCGATTTGACCCGCAAATAAACTTAAAATTTTGTCTTTCATCGACTATAGATAAAGTTAAACTCGATACATTTCTCGGCGCTGGGCATGAGAAAGGACTGGCTACTCGCCACCCATAAGATAATTTAATAAATATTTAAATATAAGGAGAGTGAATAAAATTAACGTTACAACCCGGCGGTACGAGCTTTTTTATTATTTGAGCTATCGAAGTGAAACAAAAACCATTCGATTCGTAAAAATCGTACGAGTCTATAGGTAACATAAAAAAGGGGGGTCAACCTGAAAAAATATACAGGTTTAGTCAAAAATAAGTGAGACTCGAAAAAAAATTTTCGTATAAAATTTTTTCAATATGCCCACATGGAGGGGTATATCGAACTCTCTTTGTCACTAAATTTTCCCCCCCTTCCCACACTTTTTTTTCGGATACAAGACCCGCCAGGATATCAATTTGGAGCGAAAATATTTTGGGAATCTTCCTCATTTGAGGTGGTCATAATGCAAAAATTTTTTTTTGACGATTGACCCCCCCCCAAAATCCCCCCAGCTATAACCCCGAATTGATGGTGGAAACAGCGTATGGTGTTTTTAGGCATCGGTCGGTATGGTATATAGCTACATTAGTGAAAAAAATTTCCTAACCTCAAAATTTGGCGCCACTTGTGGCGCCCTCTATATGAACATTTAATTTTTTTTAAATATGGATTCCGATAGAGTCGAATATGGAAATTTTCATGGGCGTAGTGAAAATTTTCAAAAAAAATATTTTTTTTCGTGCGACAAGGTTTTTTTGACTTTTTTTCAGTTTTTTTATCATGAGTCCCCCATATTTTATATAGTCTATACAAAGGTCTTGATGAGTTCTTCAAAAAAGGATTCGGCTGTTTTTTCCATATTTTCATAAATAAAAAAGTTGCTTTCGTATTTTCCCGTATAATTCCAGTGGCAAAAATCATTGGTCAAAGTCATAATTTTTCCCAAAATCCGCATCGCCCAATCTACAAAAAACCACCATTGGGCACTCTGACAAAATTTTTTTTAAATATATTACCCTAACGACGCCACTGATAGATTTTTTGTGAATAATCCCTACTACACCAATCATAATCATTTTCGATCCTCTATACAGCCGTTTTTTCAAAATTTCGATACGACGTCTCCTTCACCTTCAAAAACCCAGCTCAAGTTGCCCGTTATGTATAAGCACCGGCTCAGGGGGTAAATTTTGACCCTATCGACATTTCTTTCAGAATTCGATGAAATTTGGTATAGAGGTATTTTCGATGACCCCGAATACGATGGTAACAATTTCCGTTTTTCAAAATCAATTTTACCCTGTCAAAATCGATTTTCAAAATTTTCAACAGGTCCATTAAGGGGGAGTGAAAAAAAAATATCGTCCGATTTCGATGAAATTTTATGGAGGGGTGTTTTCGAGGTCAAGGATTCCAAAAAAAATATCAGTTGCGACCTAAAAAAATTTTGACACATGGTTACTGTCAAAATTCGACTTTTCGATGGTTTAAAAAATAGTAAATATTGCTCGATTTTTTTGAAATTTTGAGAAATACAAGCTTTCGTAGATACCTTTTAAACTGACCATCTAAAATATTTTTTTTTCCAAAAAAATTTTCCATGTCAAGTATAGAAAAAATTTTTCAACATTTTTTTTCCCCTCGATTCGTACAATTTTTCAGGACAAAAATGCCAAATACGGACCTGCCTCATCTAACTTTATACTAAAACATTTTTTTTCGAATTTTTATTGCCATAAATTTGATTGAAAAACGTTATAATTTCAATTATCAAGTATCTTTTTTCACTTTAAAAATTCCCATCACCTACGCCAATGGAATCGAAACGACCAAATCATTATTAATCGATGGTAGACGATCTATATTCGTTTGAAAACAATTTTCATTCCTTAATTTTCATATGGAAAAAAGTTGTCGAATTTTTAAGAAAATTTTTCAAAAAATTAACTTGGGTTAGAATAAAATAAATTAAGGGGAGAGGTGAGGAAGGAGAAAGGGAGGGAAAAAATCCATCAAGTATCATGTTTTTTTTTTTTTTTTTTTTTTTTTTTTTAATAAGAAACGAATAGATTCTTGGGAAAAAAAATTTTTTCCTCTATAAACTGGAGAAAATTCGAAAAGTTCCGGTTTTTTGGAAAAAATATACGTTCTATCGAAAAAAAAATACGATTTTCGGATTTTTAGACCCAAAATACATAAAAATTGACCATTTCGACAATACATTCACTATACACCCGTTTTTCACGTTTTTCTCCAAAAACCTGGAAATTTTTCAAAAACGTCTTTACACGCCCTTCTTTAAACTGCCATTGCGACTAAACCGTTAAAGATATGACATTCTTCTTTCGACCGTTGGATAGAGCACAAATGGCTCTAACTAATGGTCCATATTTGGTTTCTTCGATTTCATAAATAAAAATGTTATACAGGGTAAAAGTTTAAAGTCGCTTTTTTTGGACATGCATTCCTTTAAAAAAGTGTATTGTCTACGCCTATGGAATCGAAGCGACCAAATATACATAAATCGATAGTAGAAGGTTCAAATTGACGTCAAAAAAAATTTGGTTTCTTTACTCTCATTTGGAGACGAGATATTAAAGGTCAAAATTGAAGGATTAAAAAATAAATTCCGATTCCAAGGGTACCCCCTTGCTATCAAAATCGAAAAAAAAATTTTTGATTTCCGTTTTCGTTCAAATTTTGCATACAGGGGTTTTTCGATATGGTGATTTCAAAAATTTCATCTGTTTCTCACGAAAAAAATATCTTACCAAGAAAACTCGGAAAATTTTTTGGAAAATCGGATTTTTCCGAAAACTATGGAATTCATTATAAAATTATGGTAAATTTTAGATTTTCCTTGCCAAAATACATAAAAAAGGTTGATATCATCGTTTGCCAAAAACATCAATTAACCGTCCATTTTTTGGATTTTCTTTAAATTTTTATCCAAAAAAAGGTGACATTTTGACATATATATCGCCATTACGTCAAAACCACTAGAGGTATATGAATTTTTTTTTTTCCGTCATTCGATAGAGGATTAATGCCTTTAATTATCGCATATAATTTCAAGATCCAATATTGAAAATGGCAAAAGTTATACGAGGTCAAAAATTATCTTACCAAAAAAACTTGGAAATTTTTTTTCAAATTTTTTGGAAAACTATGATTTTCATCATAAAGTTATGGTGATTTTCAGATTTTCCTTGCCAAGATACATAAAAAAGGTCGATATCATCCTTCGCCTAAAACATCAATTAACCGCCCATTTTTTGGATTTTCTTCAATTTTTTGTCCAAAAAAAGGTGACATTTTGACATTTATATCGCCATTACGTCAAAACCACTAGAGGAATATAAATTTTTTTTTCCGTCATTCGATAGAAAATTAATGCCTCTAATTATCGCATATAATTTCAAGATCCAATATTGAAAATGGCAAAAGTTATACGAGGTCAAAGTCAAAAGTTTGCTTCCTGATTGTCTCTACCGTTAATGGGGAACGTGAGCAAAAATTTCTGAAAACCTTGGACAAAAAAAAATTATATGAGCGTAAAGCTAATTTTTTTTTGGACAAAAATCGAAGACATGGATTTTTACGCCCCCCAACGTACAACCTCCGACTATATAGATTCTTCCGAAATGGTATGACAGAAAAAATTGAGACCCCAAAATGAAATTCATACAAGTGTTTCGGCTGCCAAAAAAAATTACGCCCACCCTACCGCGCCTGCCAGTTCAGAGTTCTTGGGACCCGGCGGTACGAGCTTTTTTATTATTTGAGCTATCGAAGTGAAACAAAAACCATTCGATTCGTAAAAATCGTACGAGTCTATAGGTAACATAAAAAAGGGGGGTCAACCTGAAAAAATATACAGGTTTAGTCAAAAATAAGTGAGACTCGAAAAAAAATTTTCGTATAAAATTTTTTCAATATGCCCACATGGAGGGGTATATCGAACTCTCTTTGTCACTAAATTTTCCCTCCCCTCCCACACTTTTTTTTCGGATACAAGACCCGCCAGGATATCAATTTGGAGCGAAAATATTTTGGGAATCTTCCTCATTTGAGGTGGTCATAATGCAAAAATTTTTTTTTGACGATTGACCCTCCCCCCCAAAATCCCCCAGTTATAACCCCGAATTGATGGTGGAAACAGCGTATGGTGTTTTTAGGCATCGGTCGGTATGGTATATAGCTACATTAGTGAAAAAAATTTCCTAACCTCAAAATTTGGCGCCACTTGTGGCGCCCTCTATATGAACATTTAATTTTTTTTAAATATGGATTCCGATAGAGTCGAATATGGAAATTTTCATGGGCGTAGTGAAAATTTTCAAAAAAAATATTTTTTTTCGTGCGACAAGGTTTTTTTGACTTTTTTTCAGTTTTTTTATCATGAGTCCCCCATATTTTATATAGTCTATACAAAGGTCTTGATGAGTTCTTCAAAAAAGGATTCGGCTGTTTTTTCCATATTTTCATAAATAAAAAAGTTGCTTTCGTATTTTCCCGTATAATTCCAGTGGCAAAAATCATTGGTCAAAGTCATAATTTTTCCCAAAATCCGCATCGCCCAATCTACAAAAAACCACCATTGGGCACTCTGACAAAATTTTTTTTAAATATATTACCCTAACGACGCCACTGATAGATTTTTTGTGAATAATCCCTACTACACCAATCATAATCATTTTCGATCCTCTATACAGCCGTTTTTTCAAAATTTCGATACGACGTCTCCTTCACCTTCAAAAACCCAGCTCAAGTTGCCCGTTATGTATAAGCACCGGCTCAGGGGGTAAATTTTGACCCTATCGACATTTCTTTCAGAATTCGATGAAATTTGGTATAGAGGTATTTTCGATGACCCCGAATACGATGGTAACAATTTCCGTTTTTCAAAATCAATTTTACCCTGTCAAAATCGATTTTCAAAATTTTCAACAGGTCCATTAAGGGGGAGTGAAAAAAAAATATCGTCCGATTTCGATGAAATTTTATGGAGGGGTTTTTTCGAGGTCAAGGATTCCAAAAAAAATATCAGTTGCGACCTAAAAAAATTTTGACACATGGTTACTGTCAAAATTCGACTTTTCGATGGTTTAAAAAATAGTAAATATTGCTCGATTTTTTTGAAATTTTGAGAAATACAAGCTTTCGTAGATACCTTTTAAACTGACCATCTAAAATATTTTTTTTTCCAAAAAAATTTTCCATGTCAAGTATAGAAAAAATTTTTCAACATTTTTTTTCCCCTCGATTCGTACAATTTTTCAGGACAAAAATGCCAAATGCGGACCTGCCTCATCTAACTTTATACTAAAACATTTTTTTTCGAATTTTTATTGCCATAAATTTGATTGAAAAACGTTATAATTTCAATTATCAAGTATCTTTTTTCACTTTAAAAATTCCCATCACCTACGCCAATGGAATCGAAACGACCAAATCATTATTAATCGATGTTAGACGATCTATATTCGTTTGAAAACAATTTTCATTCCTTAATTTTCATATGGAAAAAAGTTGTCGAATTTTTAAGAAAATTTTTCAAAAAATTAACTTGGGTTAGAATAAAATAAATTAAGGGGAGAGGTGAGGAAGGAGAAAGGGAGGGAAAAAATCCATCAAGTATCATGTTTTTTTTTTTTTTTTTTTTTTTTTAATAAGAAACGAATAGATTCTTGGGAAAAAAAATTTTTTCCTCTATAAACTGGAGAAAATTCGAAAAGTTCCGGTTTTTTGGAAAAAATATACGTTCTATCGAAAAAAAAATACGATTTTCGGATTTTTAGACCCAAAATACATAAAAATTGACCATTTCGACAATACATTCACTATACACCCGTTTTTCACGTTTTTCTCCAAAAACCTGGAAATTTTTCAAAAACGTCTTTACACGCCCTTCTTTAAACTGCCATTGCGACTAAACCGTTAAAGATATGACATTCTTCTTTCGACCGTTGGATAGAGCACAAATGGCTCTAACTAATGGTCCATATTTGGTTTCTTCGATTTCATAAATAAAAATGTTATACAGGGTAAAAGTTTAAAGTCGCTTTTTTTGGACATGCATTCCTTTAAAAAAGTGTATTGTCTACGCCTATGGAATCGAAGCGACCAAATATACATAAATCGATAGTAGAAGGTTCAAATTGACGTCAAAAAAAATTTGGTTTCTTTACTCTCATTTGGAGACGAGATATTAAAGGTCAAAATTGAAGGATTAAAAAATAAATTCCGATTCCAAGGGTACCCCCTTGCTATCAAAATCGAAAAAAAAATTTTTGATTTCCGATTTCGTTCAAATTTTGCATACAGGGGTTTTTCGATATGGTGATTTCAAAAATTTCATCTGTTTCTCACGAAAAAAATATCTTACCAAGAAAACTCGGAAAATTTTTTGGAAAATCGGATTTTTCCGAAAACTATGGAATTCATTATAAAATTATGGTAAATTTTAGATTTTCCTTGCCAAAATACATAAAAAAGGTTGATATCATCGTTTGCCAAAAACATCAATTAACCGTCCATTTTTTGGATTTTCTTTAAATTTTTATCCAAAAAAAGGTGACATTTTGACATATATATCGCCATTACGTCAAAACCACTAGAGGTATATGAATTTTTTTTTTCCGTCATTCGATAGAGGATTAATGCCTTTAATTATCGCATATAATTTCAAGATCCAATATTGAAAATGGCAAAAGTTATACGAGGTCAAAAATTATCTTACCAAAAAAACTTGGAAATTTTTTTTCAAATTTTTTCGAAAACTATGATTTTCATCATAAAGTTATGGTGATTTTCAGATTTTCCTTGCCAAGATACATAAAAAAGGTCGATATCATCCTTCGCCTAAAACATCAATTAACCGCCCATTTTTTGGATTTTCTTCAATTTTTTGTCCAAAAAAAGGTGACATTTTGACATTTATATCGCCATTACGTCAAAACCACTAGAGGAATATAAATTTTTTTTTCCGTCATTCGATAGAAAATTAATGCCTCTAATTATCGCATATAATTTCAAGATCCAATATTGAAAATGGCAAAAGTTATACGAGGTCAAAGTCAAAAGTTTGCTTCCTGATTGTCTCTACCGTTAATGGGGAACGTGAGCAAAAATTTCTGAAAACCTTGGACAAAAAAAAATTATATGAGCGTAAAGCTAATTTTTTTTTGGACAAAAATCGAAGACATGGATTTTTACGCCCCCCAACGTACAACCTCCGACTATATAGATTCCTCCGAAATGGTATGACAGAAAAAATTGAGACCCCAAAATGAAATTCATACAAGTGTTTCGGCTGCCAAAAAAAATTACGCCCACCCTACCGCGCCTGCCAGTTCAGAGTTCTTGGGACCCGGCGGTACGAGCTTTTTTATTATTTGAGCTATCGAAGTGAAACAAAAACCATTCGATTCGTAAAAATCGTACGAGTCTATAGGTAACATAAAAAAGGGGGGTCAACCTGAAAAAATATACAGGTTTAGTCAAAAATAAGTGAGACTCGAAAAAAAATTTTCGTATAAAATTTTTTCAATATGCCCACATGGAGGGGTATATCGAACTCTCTTTGTCACTAAATTTTCCCCCCCCCTCCCACACTTTTTTTTCGGATACAAGACCCGCCAGGATATCAATTTGGAGCGAAAATATTTTGGGAATCTTCCTCATTTGAGGTGGTCATAATGCAAAAATTTTTTTTTGACGATTGACCCCCCCCCAAAATCCCCCCAGCTATAACCCCGAATTGATGGTGGAAACAGCGTATGGTGTTTTTAGGCATCGGTCGGTATGGTATATAGCTACATTAGTGAAAAAAATTTCCTAACCTCAAAATTTGGCGCCACTTGTGGCGCCCTCTATATGAACATTTAATTTTTTTTAAATATGGATTCCGATAGAGTCGAATATGGAAATTTTCATGGGCGTAGTGAAAATTTTCAAAAAAAATATTTTTTTTCGTGCGACAAGGTTTTTTTGACTTTTTTTCAGTTTTTTTATCATGAGTCCCCCATATTTTATATAGTCTATACAAAGGTCTTGATGAGTTCTTCAAAAAAGGATTCGGCTGTTTTTTCCATATTTTCATAAATAAAAAAGTTGCTTTCGTATTTTCCCGTATAATTCCAGTGGCAAAAATCATTGGTCAAAGTCATAATTTTTCCCAAAATCCGCATCGCCCAATCTACAAAAAACCACCATTGGGCACTCTGACAAAATTTTTTTTAAATATATTACCCTAACGACGCCACTGATAGATTTTTTGTGAATAATCCCTACTACACCAATCATAATCATTTTCGATCCTCTATACAGCCGTTTTTTCAAAATTTCGATACGACGTCTCCTTCACCTTCAAAAACCCAGCTCAAGTTGCCCGTTATGTATAAGCACCGGCTCAGGGGGTAAATTTTGACCCTATCGACATTTCTTTCAGAATTCGATGAAATTTGGTATAGAGGTATTTTCGATGACCCCGAATACGATGGTAACAATTTCCGTTTTTCAAAATCAATTTTACCCTGTCAAAATCGATTTTCAAAATTTTCAACAGGTCCATTAAGGGGGAGTGAAAAAAAAATATCGTCCGATTTCGATGAAATTTTATGGAGGGGTGTTTTCGAGGTCAAGGATTCCAAAAAAAATATCAGTTGCGACCTAAAAAAATTTTGACACATGGTTACTGTCAAAATTCGATTTTCGATGGTTTAAAAAATAGTAAATATTGCTCGATTTTTTTGAAATTTTGAGAAATACAAGCTTTCGTAGATACCTTTTAAACTGACCATCTAAAATATTTTTTTTTCCAAAAAAATTTTCCATGTCAAGTATAGAAAAAATTTTTCAACATTTTTTTTCCCCTCGATTCGTACAATTTTTCAGGACAAAAATGCCAAATACGGACCTGCCTCATCTAACTTTATACTAAAACATTTTTTTTCGAATTTTTATTGCCATAAATTTGATTGAAAAACGTTATAATTTCAATTATCAAGTATCTTTTTTCACTTTAAAAATTCCCATCACCTACGCCAATGGAATCGAAACGACCAAATCATTATTAATCGATGGTAGACGATCTATATTCGTTTGAAAACAATTTTCATTCCTTAATTTTCATATGGAAAAAAGTTGTCGAATTTTTAAGAAAATTTTTCAAAAAATTAACTTGGGTTAGAATAAAATAAATTAAGGGGAGAGGTGAGGAAGGAGAAAGGGAGGGAAAAAATCCATCAAGTATCATGTTTTTTTTTTTTTTTTTTTTTTTTTTTTTAATAAGAAACGAATAGATTCTTGGGAAAAAAAATTTTTTCCTCTATAAACTGGAGAAAATTCGAAAAGTTCCGGTTTTTTGGAAAAAATATACGTTCTATCGAAAAAAAAATACGATTTTCGGATTTTTAGACCCAAAATACATAAAAATTGACCATTTCGACAATACATTCACTATACACCCGTTTTTCACGTTTTTCTCCAAAAACCTGGAAATTTTTCAAAAACGTCTTTACACGCCCTTCTTTAAACTGCCATTGCGACTAAACCGTTAAAGATATGACATTCTTCTTTCGACCGTTGGATAGAGCACAAATGGCTCTAACTAATGGTCCATATTTGGTTTCTTCGATTTCATAAATAAAAATGTTATACAGGGTAAAAGTTTAAAGTCGCTTTTTTTGGACATGCATTCCTTTAAAAAAGTGTATTGTCTACGCCTATGGAATCGAAGCGACCAAATATACATAAATCGATAGTAGAAGGTTCAAATTGACGTCAAAAAAAATTTGGTTTCTTTACTCTCATTTGGAGACGAGATATTAAAGGTCAAAATTGAAGGATTAAAAAATAAATTCCGATTCCAAGGGTACCCCCTTGCTATCAAAATCGAAAAAAAAATTTTTGATTTCCGATTTCGTTCAAATTTTGCATACAGGGGTTTTTCGATATGGTGATTTCAAAAATTTCATCTGTTTCTCACGAAAAAAATATCTTACCAAGAAAACTCGGAAAATTTTTTGGAAAATCGGATTTTTCCGAAAACTATGGAATTCATTATAAAATTATGGTAAATTTTAGATTTTCCTTGCCAAAATACATAAAAAAGGTTGATATCATCGTTTGCCAAAAACATCAATTAACCGTCCATTTTTTGGATTTTCTTTAAATTTTTATCCAAAAAAAGGTGACATTTTGACATATATATCGCCATTACGTCAAAACCACTAGAGGTATATGAATTTTTTTTTCCGTCATTCGATAGAGGATTAATGCCTTTAATTATCGCATATAATTTCAAGATCCAATATTGAAAATGGCAAAAGTTATACGAGGTCAAAAATTATCTTACCAAAAAAACTTGGAAATTTTTTTTCAAATTTTTTCGAAAACTATGATTTTCATCATAAAGTTATGGTGATTTTCAGATTTTCCTTGCCAAGATACATAAAAAAGGTCGATATCATCCTTCGCCTAAAACATCAATTAACCGCCCATTTTTTGGATTTTCTTCAATTTTTTGTCCAAAAAAAGGTGACATTTTGACATTTATATCGCCATTACGTCAAAACCACTAGAGGAATATAAATTTTTTTTTCCGTCATTCGATAGAAAATTAATGCCTCTAATTATCGCATATAATTTCAAGATCCAATATTGAAAATGGCAAAAGTTATACGAGGTCAAAGTCAAAAGTTTGCTTCCTGATTGTCTCTACCGTTAATGGGGAACGTGAGCAAAAATTTCTGAAAACCTTGGACAAAAAAAAATTATATGAGCGTAAAGCTAATTTTTTTTTGGACAAAAATCGAAGACATGGATTTTTACGCCCCCCAACGTACAACCTCCGACTATATAGATTCCTCCGAAATGGTATGACAGAAAAAATTGAGACCCCAAAATGAAATTCATACAAGTGTTTCGGCTGCCAAAAAAAATTACGCCCACCCTACCGCGCCTGCCAGTTCAGAGTTCTTGGGACCCGGCGGTACGAGCTTTTTTATTATTTGAGCTATCGAAGTGAAACAAAAACCATTCGATTCGTAAAAATCGTACGAGTCTATAGGTAACATAAAAAAGGGGGGTCAACCTGAAAAAATATACAGGTTTAGTCAAAAATAAGTGAGACTCGAAAAAAAATTTTCGTATAAAATTTTTTCAATATGCCCACATGGAGGGGTATATCGAACTCTCTTTGTCACTAAATTTTCCCCCCCCCTCCCACACTTTTTTTTCGGATACAAGACCCGCCAGGATATCAATTTGGAGCGAAAATATTTTGGGAATCTTCCTCATTTGAGGTGGTCATAATGCAAAAATTTTTTTTTGACGATTGACCCCCCCCCAAAATCCCCCCAGCTATAACCCCGAATTGATGGTGGAAACAGCGTATGGTGTTTTTAGGCATCGGTCGGTATGGTATATAGCTACATTAGTGAAAAAAATTTCCTAACCTCAAAATTTGGCGCCACTTGTGGCGCCCTCTATATGAACATTTAATTTTTTTTAAATATGGATTCCGATAGAGTCGAATATGGAAATTTTCATGGGCGTAGTGAAAATTTTCAAAAAAAATATTTTTTTTCGTGCGACAAGGTTTTTTTGACTTTTTTTCAGTTTTTTTATCATGAGTCCCCCATATTTTATATAGTCTATACAAAGGTCTTGATGAGTTCTTCAAAAAAGGATTCGGCTGTTTTTTCCATATTTTCATAAATAAAAAAGTTGCTTTCGTATTTTCCCGTATAATTCCAGTGGCAAAAATCATTGGTCAAAGTCATAATTTTTCCCAAAATCCGCATCGCCCAATCTACAAAAAACCACCATTGGGCACTCTGACAAAATTTTTTTTTAATATATTACCCTAACGACGCCACTGATAGATTTTTTGTGAATAATCCCTACTACACCAATCATAATCATTTTCGATCCTCTATACAGCCGTTTTTTCAAAATTTCGATACGACGTCTCCTTCACCTTCAAAAACCCAGCTCAAGTTGCCCGTTATGTATAAGCACCGGCTCAGGGGGTAAATTTTGACCCTATCGACATTTCTTTCAGAATTCGATGAAATTTGGTATAGAGGTATTTTCGATGACCCCGAATACGATGGTAACAATTTCCGTTTTTCAAAATCAATTTTACCCTGTCAAAATCGATTTTCAAAATTTTCAACAGGTCCATTAAGGGGGAGTGAAAAAAAAATATCGTCCGATTTCGATGAAATTTTATGGAGGGGTGTTTTCGAGGTCAAGGATTCCAAAAAAAATATCAGTTGCGACCTAAAAAAATTTTGACACATGGTTACTGTCAAAATTCGACTTTTCGATGGTTTAAAAAATAGTAAATATTGCTCGATTTTTTTGAAATTTTGAGAAATACAAGCTTTCGTAGATACCTTTTAAACTGACCATCTAAAATATTTTTTTTTCCAAAAAAATTTTCCATGTCAAGTATAGAAAAAATTTTTCAACATTTTTTTTCCCCTCGATTCGTACAATTTTTCAGGACAAAAATGCCAAATACGGACCTGCCTCATCTAACTTTATACTAAAACATTTTTTTTCGAATTTTTATTGCCATAAATTTGATTGAAAAACGTTATAATTTCAATTATCAAGTATCTTTTTTCACTTTAAAAATTCCCATCACCTACGCCAATGGAATCGAAACGACCAAATCATTATTAATCGATGGTAGACGATCTATATTCGTTTGAAAACAATTTTCATTCCTTAATTTTCATATGGAAAAAAGTTGTCGAATTTTTAAGAATATTTTTCAAAAAATTAACTTGGGTTAGAATAAAATAAATTAAGGGGAGAGGTGAGGAAGGAGAAAGGGAGGGAAAAAATCCATCAAGTATCATGTTTTTTTTTTTTTTTTTTTTTTTTTTTAATAAGAAACGAATAGATTCTTGGGAAAAAAAATTTTTTCCTCTATAAACTGGAGAAAATTCGAAAAGTTCCGGTTTTTTGGAAAAAATATACGTTCTATCGAAAAAAAAATACGATTTTCGGATTTTTAGACCCAAAATACATAAAAATTGACCATTTCGACAATACATTCACTATACACCCGTTTTTCACGTTTTTCTCCAAAAACCTGGAAATTTTTCAAAAACGTCTTTACACGCCCTTCTTTAAACTGCCATTGCGACTAAACCGTTAAAGATATGACATTCTTCTTTCGACCGTTGGATAGAGCACAAATGGCTCTAACTAATGGTCCATATTTGGTTTCTTCGATTTCATAAATAAAAATGTTATACAGGGTAAAAGTTTAAAGTCGCTTTTTTTGGACATGCATTCCTTTAAAAAAGTGTATTGTCTACGCCTATGGAATCGAAGCGACCAAATATACATAAATCGATAGTAGAAGGTTCAAATTGACGTCAAAAAAAATTTGGTTTCTTTACTCTCATTTGGAGACGAGATATTAAAGGTCAAAATTGAAGGATTAAAAAATAAATTCCGATTCCAAGGGTCCCTTGCTATCAAAATCGAAAAAAAAATTTTTGATTTCCGATTTCGTTCAAATTTTGCATACAGGGGTTTTTCGATATGGTGATTTCAAAAATTTCATCTGTTTCTCACGAAAAAAATATCTTACCAAGAAAACTCGGAAAATTTTTTGGAAAATCGGATTTTTCCGAAAACTATGGAATTCATTATAAAATTATGGTAAATTTTAGATTTTCCTTGCCAAAATACATAAAAAAGGTTGATATCATCGTTTGCCAAAAACATCAATTAACCGTCCATTTTTTGGATTTTCTTTAAATTTTTATCCAAAAAAAGGTGACATTTTGACATATATATCGCCATTACGTCAAAACCACTAGAGGTATATGAATTTTTTTTTCCGTCATTCGATAGAGGATTAATGCCTTTAATTATCGCATATAATTTCAAGATCCAATATTGAAAATGGCAAAAGTTATACGAGGTCAAAAATTATCTTACCAAAAAAACTTGGAAATTTTTTTTCAAATTTTTTCGAAAACTATGATTTTCATCATAAAGTTATGGTGATTTTCAGATTTTCCTTGCCAAGATACATAAAAAAGGTCGATATCATCCTTCGCCTAAAACATCAATTAACCGCCCATTTTTTGGATTTTCTTCAATTTTTTGTCCAAAAAAAGGTGACATTTTGACATTTATATCGCCATTACGTCAAAACCACTAGAGGAATATAAATTTTTTTTTCCGTCATTCGATAGAAAATTAATGCCTCTAATTATCGCATATAATTTCAAGATCCAATATTGAAAATGGCAAAAGTTATACGAGGTCAAAGTCAAAAGTTTGCTTCCTGATTGTCTCTACCGTTAATGGGGAACGTGAGCAAAAATTTCTGAAAACCTTGGACAAAAAAAAATTATATGAGCGTAAAGCTAATTTTTTTTTGGACAAAAATCGAAGACATGGATTTTTACGCCCCCCAACGTACAACCTCCGACTATATAGATTCCTCCGAAATGGTATGACAGAAAAAATTGAGACCCCAAAATGAAATTCATACAAGTGTTTCGGCTGCCAAAAAAAATTACGCCCACCCTACCGCGCCTGCCAGTTCAGAGTTCTTGGGACCCGGCGGTACGAGCTTTTTTATTATTTGAGCTATCGAAGTGAAACAAAAACCATTCGATTCGTAAAAATCGTACGAGTCTATAGGTAACATAAAAAAGGGGGGTCAACCTGAAAAAATATACAGGTTTAGTCAAAAATAAGTGAGACTCGAAAAAAAATTTTCGTATAAAATTTTTTCAATATGCCCACATGGAGGGGTATATCGAACTCTCTTTGTCACTAAATTTTCCCCCCCCTCCCACACTTTTTTTTCGGATACAAGACCCGCCAGGATATCAATTTGGAGCGAAAATATTTTGGGAATCTTCCTCATTTGAGGTGGTCATAATGCAAAAATTTTTTTTTTACGATTGACCCCCCCCCAAAATCCCCCCAGCTATAACCGTCCCGTCTCGAAACAGTGTATGTCTGGTCCATCAACTGGTCCACTTTCCGTTTAACTCAATGTAAATAAAGGGGTTCAGGACAAACGCGCCGACAGTTCATAACGAGTTTTTAATTGCTTTTCTCGGTAGTCTCTATTCATATTGGCAACATTTTATGATTTTTAAATATACAGGATGCTCCAATGTAGTTATATCTTAGTTATACAATAATATTTTTGTCGAGATCAATATAAAAGTTGAAATCTATAATACCATAGCTTGATGTATATACTAAAATATATTTATCCTACTCATGAATATTTCTTTTTTTTTTATATAGACCTACAGTATGTTCTTACATATTATTATATCCGAATTAATTAAATTATATTCATGTGGAAGCTATTTTGTATTTGAATAAGCTGGATATTCAAAATCATGTACCTATATTACTGGTAGGTAGGTACTTATGTTCAATTAAATTACACACATTGAGATATATTCTAAGATTAATCTAGCAAGAAAATTTAAATATTATTGAAAAGTAGTTTGTAAATTCATACCTATAAGCTACATTTTAAGATTATTTTGAAAAATACAGGATGGTTCAATCAAGTATAGCATATCAAAGTTAAATTTTTATTATATTACACCCTTTATTTTATTGTTAATTGCCACAAAAATAATGAAATGCTATACTAAATCTAAATACAGAAAGATCCAAATTATGCTAACTTTTCTTAAATTGTTAACATTTCGAAAAAAATTTTATAACTCATTGATACCTGTATTTTAATAACTCATCATATTCAAAAAAATGTCCTCTTTCAAATTGACTCAGGGTGTTCTGTATCTAAAGATAAATATTAGTATAATTAATTCCACTCATGTAAAAGTGAAATACAAGATATCATAATCCACCCTGTACTATAATTTCGCGAGCCGAAAAAGAATCCGGTGCATAGTTAACGAAATGCAACTGACGTCACCCGACCAATTAAAATGCACCATTAGATATATTTCGTTAGATATGCCCCGACGTCTTCAGCCAGCAAAATCAATATTAATTTACGTATACAATTCTGCCGTCACTGCACAGTTGTTAGTCTCCGCCCACAAAAAACTGAACTACGAAGAAACACCTGTTACCATGCAAATAGAAGCGCCTAGAATTTTAGTCACGTAGTCACGTCGCGTTGTTAGAGACGTTAGTGTGTGCTAATAATTAGTGATCAATAATATCTTCGGTAAGTTTTAAATTTGATATTATTCATATAAATAACTATTTTTGTAATTATTCATGACAGGTTTTTTATAACATATTATATCGTTTCATAATAATAACGTTTGAATTTTTTATAATGCCTATAATTATCGAGACAACATTATTTGCATTTATATATAATATTATGTTTTATGGTTTCATTATTCACCTAAAAACAAATCTGAACATTTTAATAATGTTGATATCTATAATTGCATCATTTTTACTACGTAGATCCTTATCAAAATCTTCAAATTCTCTAAAATAATTCATGTTTCGATATTCAATAACAATCTAATTTCATGCAATAGTATTCCTTTTATTCAACAAAGCGATATTTATTTTATAAGATTTAATAAATACCTAATATTATTTCAATACTTTTTAAATTTATTATTCGGTGATACCGGCGATGTATAACTTTACTATGTAAAGAAAAGAAACAGAAACTCTGTTAGCTTCCAGTTACCAACATAACAACTTAAAATTTCAACACCTGCTGTTAAAATGCGAGTTTTAGTTTTTAGTTGTATTAATTTGAACTATTGCTTTTAATAATAATTTGTATTTTATATTTAAATTGCTGGCTATAAATACGTGAATGTCTTATTTCCAATTTATTGTGATTAACATTAAATAATAATTTAATTAAATTATTCTTCAGTTGCAAGTCATTGCATATTATTTTGATCTTATTTTAAATAAAACTTTAGATATATTCCGTTGATTTCAATATTTTTTTAGCACGATTGATATTTTTATTATCCATCATTGTTTTTATACAAGGTATTTTCAAATAACACAACATTTACATGTAAATTCGTCTCGTGAAATTGAACAACAGTTTGTTAAAGTTTAGAAAAATTTAATGTTTCTATTTGATAACTTTAAGGTGGATGAATAAATTTATTTGATATTAGGCAGATTGTTTTTTAATGTAAATAGCACATTTTTTTTGTTATAACACTTTTCAAGTATTGATCAGTAGTGTACATTTGGTAGAATATGTTACCTTTCACTTTTTACGCTACTGATTTTTAAAGCAACTTTTATTCAATTTTGTATTCCTCAATGGTTTTTACGTGAAAAACGAATTTATTAAAAGTTTTGTAGTTTTCAAGATATTTAATGATTTCTTAACTGATATGTCCGATAACTTTGTATATGTAAGTAAATGGTTTTAAAATTTATATCTACAATCATTACTTTTATAAGTACCTATAAGCAGAAATGAAGTTTTGTTAGTCTTTGTCTTTTGTAGAAAAATCTGCCAACGATATATACTTTATGCAGAAGGGCCCTTTACAGGGCCACAATATATTTTCATTTATGAAAAAAATTTTTCCAATTTAAAAACATATACATTCTTTTTCATTAATAAATAAAATATTTACTAAAAATACTTCTTTTTTCTATAAACATAATATAAAAAAATTTAATAGTAATACGCCTATGACGTGTAAATGATAAATCAATAATTGTATGTACTTAATTTTCTTAGCGCCATCTATAACACAATAGCTCAACATATATATTAAAATATCAAGTTTCCTACTTATCAAATAGAGTCCTATAAATGTTTCTTTTTTGTGAAAACCTATAAGATATTTTATCAGAATCTATAAAATTTATCATTACTTTGTATTCTAATAGGTTCAATAATTGAAATCCTGTGTATTATTGGAAATTATGTTTAATTAAATCACAAACATAAAGACATATTTCAAGATTAATCACTACGTGCCGAGCAGAGCGAGGTACGTAGCAAATTTAAATATTATTTAAATATTACTAAAAATCTTATATTTTGATTTACTCTTTCTACATCTATAATATTAAAAATTTTATTAGTAAATAATAATTCAATAATTGTATATATTGATTTTCTTAGCGCCATCTATAACACTATAGCTCAACGTATATATTAAATATCAAGATTCCTACTTATCAAATAGAGTCCTATGAATGTTTTTTTTTTGTGAAAACCTATAGTACATTTTATCAGAAATAAATAAAATTATATTATTACTTTGTATTCTAATAAGTTAAATAATTGAAATCATGTATATTATTGGAACTTATGTCTAATTAAATCACAAACATATTTTTAGCTTAATCACTACGTGCCGAGCAAAGCGAGGTACGTAGCAAATTTAAATATTACTAAGGATCTTATATTTTGATTTACTTTTTTTATATCCATAATATTAAAAATATTATTAAGAAATGATAAATCAATAATTTTATGTACTAATTTGCGTAGCGCCACCTTTTATACAATAGTTCAATATATATACTAATATATCTAGATTCCTACTCATCAAAAAGCTTCTGTTTTATAGAAACCTACACAGTATATTCTTACATATTATATTCGAATATCCAAAATTATAATCGTATGGAAATTACTTTGTATTTTAATAAATTGAATGATAAGAATGATGTATGTTAATGTAATTATATCTTATTAATGGGCTTATTCTGTACAAAAATGTTAGCGGTAACAGCGCTGTTAAATTTCTAGGTTGAGAGATGTTACGAAAAAGCTATTCTGTGCGATTTTGATGTAACTTACATCGATGTATAATAACATTTTCGCTGTTAAAATAACACCGACCAAAACATTCGACTTTAGGAGTGTTTTGACACTGTTTGTTATAAGTTGAAGTTTAGAATTTTCAAGAAATAAATCAAAATGAACAATATCATCCCATTTTTGGCATACGTTTACATGAAAATAAAAAATAAGTCAAATTTTAGGTTATAATTTGAAATTATTATCTAGGAATTATATGCGAATAGAAAGAAAAATATTACGTGATTCACAAAATCCTAGGGCATATTATTCAAACAATTTATTGTAATTTTTAAATAAATTTTTATTCAAAACCAATATATATAAATATTGTTTTTATAAGTTGGGTTAATTGTTCCACTTCTGAAGACCTAATCATTTTCCTTTCATTTGAATATAATTCATATTGATCATCTGATGTTTTTCCTTTTCGTTTGTCTACAATGGTTAATTATTTAATAATTTATTTTACAAACTGTATTATCTAAGTAGGTAATCACTATTCACATGATGACGATGTGTTAGCAAATTCATCATTTTTTCAAATAATAATTATGAATAAATAAACCTGATTACACCCACTAATAAATAATAACCTGAAATTCTTCTGTTACCTTGACTCCTTTGACCTCTTGCTTTACAGTATCGGTCCAATAACTTAAAAATTATACAAATTCTACTACACAACATAATATAAGCTAAGTTAGCTGCGATGTAATATTGCGCTGTCAAAAATTATTTTACATCGGTCAGTTCAGAATACGATTTTCAACCGCGCTGTTGAATTTGATTTAACATCGCGATTTTAACTACATCGATGTTAAATTTACAGCTGCTACAGATAAATGTACAGAATAAACCCATTGATCACAAACATTATGACATATTTTAAGATTGATCATTAAGTAGCATAATAAAATATTATTGAAAATGTTATATTTAAATTATTATTCTCAAATATTCTATTAAACTTTTTAAGTGTTTATCATTCCTTTTTCTAGGAGGCTTCCATACACTATTATTTTTCTCAATTAGTCAACATTTCCTTCTGTTTTTTCACCAACCTTCTGTACACCTTTCCTCGACTCTTCAGTACACTTCTTTACTAGATTTTATACACTCTTCTCGCGGCAAATTATATAAAAATCTACAGTATTATTTATCATATTGAAAAGACCCTCACCTATATTTCCTAATACACTCATGTCAAGTCTTATATACATATTTCCAACCAGATTTCTCTACACATTTTAAATTTTCGGATACCTTCATATCAATATTATGGTTATCATGGTAATGTATTGAAATCCCAAATCAACCACTACGTGCCGAGCGAAGCGAGGTACGTAGCAAAATAATAAATTCTATGAAAAGTGCCATTTCAAAAGATTTTCTTCATTGAAATTAAAATCTATAAAACAATCAATTCACAACACAGCTATATTTTTATCAAGTTGAGTAAATTCATTCCTCACAAACAAATTACAATCAAATCCCATATCAATCACTACGTGCCGAGCGTAGCGAGGTACGTAGCAACAAACAGAAATACTCTTTTTTTCCAATACATCAAACTATTATCCCATTAATCTTATTAAAATAAACAATTCATTATTTCTCATATTATATCCGAAAACTACTTACTATATAAAAACTGTCACGATGCCGTGACGCTCGAGCTAGTTCACCCGTCTAAAGGGAACGTGAGCTGGGTTTAGACCGTCGTGAGACAGGTTAGTTTTACCCTACTGATGACTCGTCGTTGCGATAGTAATCCTGCTCAGTACGAGAGGAACCGCAGGTTCGGACATTTGGTTGACGCACTTACTCGAGCGGGTAATGGTGCGAAGCTACCATCCGTGGGATTATGCCTGAACGCCTCTAAGGCCGTATCCTTTCTAGTCAAAGGTGGCAACGATATCTCTTGGAGTTCCGAGAGTCGAAAGGCTCAAAACAATGTGACTTTACTAGGCGATCGTAGTTTCCGCTGCGGTCGTCGCACGAGCCCTATTTCTGTTTGAGATCAATTGTCGGCGGTGGGATCGATCCTTGCTATGTCCGACACGATCTTCTAGCAGACGAATATGGGTAACACAATTATTTCGATGTTGGAACTCGGAATTGTCTGTAGACGACTTACGTACCTGGCAGGGTGTTGTACCTGGTAGAGCAGTTTCCACGCTGCGATCTATTGAGACTCAGCCCTTAGCTTGGGGATTCGTCTTGTCGATTAGACGAGACCCCTTTTGTTCAAAAAATTAGCCGTTTTTGGTTACGATTCGAATCTTTCGATTTGTAGCCGAAACGGCTTTTTTTATGAATTTTTTTCTTTCGATACATATGTTTATTAAAACTTTTTCGATCATTTTTTTTACAACTGATTTCGATACAAACTTTTAACCACTAATTTTTATATATACAATACGACTGTCGATGATAACGGGGCGATAATATCAATTTATTCACCTTCAAGAATCACCTTGATAAATTATACAGCATCCATCTTCCCAATACCTAACCGATCATACAAATAATAAGTTGACGACTACTATTTCTTCTACTTATTTATTATCGCTTTCAATACAATCCTTAAGAGAGTCTCATCTACTCCCACCGTCTACCCGCGCTTATGGTGTATTCAAGTGAGAGATACATCTACTCCCGCCGTCTACCCGCGCTTATGGTGTATTCAAGTGAGAGATACATCTACTCCCGCCGTTTACTCTCGTCATCTTATGAGTGACGCGCCTGAATGAAATTGCCACATAACTTCGCTTTCGTTACGCATTTTCAGCAGTAGGTACCTTAAGAGAGTCTCATCTACTCCCGCCGTCTACCCGCGCTTATGGTGTATTCAAGTGAGAGATACATCTACTCCCGCCGTTTACTCTCGTCATCTTATGAGTGACGCGCCTGAATGAAATTGCCACATATCTTCGCTTTCGTTACGCATTTTCAGCAGTAGGTACCTTAAGAGAGTCTCATCTAATCCCACCGTCTACCCGCGCTTATGGTGTATTCAAGTGATAGATACATCTACTCCCGCCGTTTACGCTTGTTTTCTAATTAGTGACGCGCCTTAATGGATTAACGATATTAACGGGATACCAAGGAGAAATTTGAGGAGAAAAAAAACACCTTCGTTGGTGAAATACCATCATTTTCATCGTTTTGGTATTTGCATTTAATTGAAAATATAAATATACATACGTATTTATCTAATATATACACAAACACACAAGAACGTATGGAAACTTATAAATATACGTAAATATATACCTAGTTTTTTCCAACTTGCATATTAACAAGAAATAATTTTTAAATAGTATTTTATATGCTTGCTTCTAGATACATATATGATTATGAATGTATAGACCGAATAAATTGATTTCCAAATTCGAAAATATCCCTAGTATATTATATGTAGGTACTGTCGATGATGTACAAGTCAGACAGTAGACATGTCACCATTAAATTATTAATTACAAATTAATCATAATATTTAATTCGAAAATATCTAATGTAAGGAATTGAAAATAGATCAATTTATTTGAAGCTTCAATATGCAAAGCATACGATTGATACTAAATACATAATTTTCATGTAAAACGTAGAGAATTTCCTATATAATCTTTTATCGAGTTTTTGAGTTGCAATACCTGCAGAACCATTGGTAATTTCTGTCGAAAAATAACATTAGTATTTAGGTGAAGTTTATATTGTCATATACTAAAATTCCTATATTATTTTTTAATTATTACAACAATTTAATAGACAAAAAATAATAAAATATACAGACTCAATAGACGTATTGAAATATTTCGCTTTATACGTTCAGTCTTCCGTCCGTATAATCCAAATGACGTTCAGCATTTGTATTGAGAAAATAGTTAGTCTTATTCAGTACGTAGTAGTTACTGTACGCATATTCTATTTATTTCTAATAGAGTTGTTGTCGATAAATTTTTGTGCAAAACAACGACATGGCAGATACAGATAATCAGCCTTCCGCAACATCTGCAGCTTCTGCGTCCAATTCACCACAGGCTTCTTCGTCGCCAGTTAAAAAGGAAAAGAAAGCAAAAAATCCTAGAACTAAACCGTCCCATCCACCAACTTCAGAAATGGTAAACAATGCGATTAAAGGTTTAAAAGAACGTGGAGGTTCTTCTCTTCAAGCTATAAAGAAATACATCGCTGCCAATTATAAAGTAGACGCAGAAAAAGTAGCACCGTTCATCAAGAAATATTTAAAAGCATCCGTCGTTTCAGGTTCATTGGTACAAACGAAAGGTAAAGGAGCATCGGGATCCTTTAAATTAGCATCGACTACTTCGACGGGAGGTGGCTCTGTCAAACCAAGTACAAGTGAAAAGAAGAAAACTGCGAGTGTTGGGAAAGCCAAGAAAGTAGCTACAGCTAAAAAAAGCGTGGCGGCGGCTGGTACTGCAGATAAGCCTAAAATGGTAAAAAAACCTGTCAAAGGAAAAAAAGCGACCACTGCAGCTTCATTAAAGGTGACAACGACAACAGTGCAGGCGGCCGAAAAGAGAGTCGTTAAAACTAAAAAAAGTGATAAAAAGACGTCTTCAAAAGCAGCAGCCGCTTCAAATACCGCAACTAGCGCCTCGTCCGACATTAAAACAAAAAGTCCTACAAAAGCAAAGAAATCTAATAAGGGAAGTCCGACGAAAAAACCAAGAGCACCAAAGCCAAAAACCGCTAAAGCTACGAGCACTTCTCCGAAATCGAGAAAAGCAGCTTCTCCTAAAAAAAGAAAATAAAATGGAACTTTTTTTATTAATAAAAAAGTGGCATAAGTATTATGGGACGAAATTTCCCAAAAAAAAATATTTTGCATCATATTATCATCGGCATTAACAAATGGCCCTTTTCAGGGCCACAATTTACATTGTTTTATTTGTGAAAATACTTTCCACTTACTCAGCTCAATATTATGATCCGTATCTCGAGTTTGATTTCCATCGCATGAACAGATGAAAAATTCATTTATAATTTTAGCCGTTACACTAGGGATCGTTCATTATTTTAAAAATTATTCATTCATATCCATTGATATTTTTCTTTTTTCTTATTTATGAGAGTTGTTTTTCAAAGCAGAAGTAAAATTTGTGGTTCTGAAAAGAACCGTTTTTTCCCACTCTGTCGTCGTCAAATTGTGTACATCTACAAATAAGTATATTTAAGCACGTTCTCCACGAATTCTTCTAGCCAATTGAATATCTTTTGGCATAATAGTAACCCGTTTAGCATGAATTGCGCAAAGATTGGTATCTTCAAAGAGACCTACTAGGTAAGCTTCACTGGCTTCTTGAAGGGCCATAACCGCAGAACTTTGAAAACGCAAATCCGTTTTAAAATCCTGTGCAATTTCACGAACTAATCGTTGAAAAGGCAATTTTCTTATGAGTAATTCGGTACTTTTTTGATAACGTCTTATTTCACGAAGAGCAACAGTACCAGGCCTATAACGATGAGGTTTTTTTACGCCTCCCGTTGCTGGTGCACTCTTACGAGCGGCCTTCGTTGCTAACTGTTTACGTGGAGCTTTTCCTCCAGTTGATTTTCTAGCCGTTTGCTTGGTTCGAGCCATTTTTATTTTCAATATAATATATTCTAACTGTATATCTAACGATTAACTCGGAATATTACAAACATACACGCGCACAGGATGTTTTTAAAGAAATAAACGCTACAAATTTCCGAACTAATATTTATAGGATATCATTACGTACGACTCGATTATGATTGGCAGAAATGGTTGGAATGGGAGGTGCTTAAAAGTTAACAAAACCCCAGTCCACGACCAGCTGGAAATCAGTATTTTGAAATCGTTCAAAGTAAAGTGTCGTTAATACGTTATCACGTTTTTTTTAGAGTTGAAATATAAAAATGACTGGACGTGGCAAAGGTGGTAAGGGATTGGGAAAAGGGGGTGCAAAACGTCACCGTAAAGTTTTACGTGATAATATTCAAGGTATCACTAAACCTGCTATAAGAAGATTGGCTAGACGTGGAGGAGTAAAACGTATATCGGGTTTAATTTACGAAGAAACTCGTGGAGTGTTGAAGGTGTTTTTGGAAAATGTTATCAGAGATGCCGTAACATATACCGAACATGCTAAAAGGAAAACTGTAACCGCCATGGACGTGGTGTATGCTTTAAAACGTCAAGGCCGTACTTTATACGGTTTTGGTGGTTAATTTCATTTATTTTATGATATATTAATAGAAAGTCCATGGAAATATGTAATGTATATGCTAATAGAAAACGGTTCTTTTCAGAACCACAATATTTTATTTTTATTATGAAAATATTATGACTTCGACATATTATGTAATATCCTACCTAACAAGTAATCGAAGAAAAAAATCAGTGAATGGCGTAAATAAGAGGGAAATGAAGAAATGAAAAAAAAAATGTTATACACTTCATGTTTCTTTAATGTCGGAACAAGTAAAATTATCTGTTTTATTTATTATATTTCTACTTTCGTCGGTACTAGAAAAATATTTATATACATATATATTTATTATGTAGGTAGGTAGCTACTAACACCAACATAAAAAGATATAATATATTGATAATTATTAATATCGATATTTCATAAATAAAAAATGAATTGTGGCCCTTAAAAGGGCCGGTAGTAAGGGTAGGTAATTTTAGAAAATTGTTAATATAGAATTAAGCCTTCTTTTCAGTTTTTTTCGGTAAAAGTACAGCTTGAATATTCGGAAGTACACCACCTTGTGCGATAGTAACTCCAGACAATAATTTGTTCAATTCCTCATCATTTCTGATGGCTAACTGTAAATGCCTAGGAATTATACGTGTTTTTTTATTATCTCTCGCTGCATTTCCTGCCAATTCCAATACTTCAGCAGCCAAATATTCCATAACGGCTGCCAAATATACAGGAGCTCCAGCACCAACTCTTTCTGCATAATTTCCTTTTCTTAACAGACGGTGTATACGTCCCACTGGAAACTGTAGTCCTGCACGATTTGATCGGGACTTTGCCTTTCCCTTAACTTTACCGCCTTTGCCGCGTCCTGACATATTATTTATTTTATTATCTTGTATATAATCACACGTAAAATGGATTCAAAGCGACTCGCCAAAACAGACTGTTTTAAAATACGGGTCTACCTTAGACTTTATACCAAAGAGCCCCACCAATCACATTACAGCGAATAAGCGAACGTAAGAGGGAGGAGCCTAATGAAACTACACAGTCCTATATATATATATATACGGTGCTACGTAAAAACTAAGTGAGTTAGTAAAGTGATCGACGAGCAGCGGAGCGAGGTAGACGTGTTTACGGAGCTCCACAGTGAATCGATACGATAGGCGTGTGGAACGAAAGTTCGAAGACGGGAGTGACGGAAAGTGTTCGAGTAGCGTAAAAGTGAAAGAAAACCGGTACGAGAAAAGGTACATGCTTTTTTCAAAGCATACCAATTCGAGTGCGGGATAGTGAAGTGAAGTGAAGTGCGTACAGGATTACAAAGGAAGATCTACCAGAATTTATAAGGTAAGAAATTTTTACTATTTAGATAGGTCAGTGGAACTAGTGATAGGATGGAGCCGGAAGGCTCCAGAGTGATCAGGGAAAAACCCTACGACAGAGGGACTTCCAAAGAGAGGAAAAGAACAGCCGTGCTTGAGGAGGAAAACGCAAAACTGAAGAGGCAATTGGACGAAATGAGTCAGGAAGTAAAAAAACTTAGAGAAAATATATCAGGATTGACGGGAACAATATCAGGACTGAATGGAACGATAGCAGCCATGCATGAAAAAATAGATAAGCTTAGTGTACCTACGGTTACTAAGGACGCCGAGAAAACCAAGAGTAAAGAGTCACCTAAAGAAAATAGTAAACAAGCAGAGAGCGAATTCGACACGGATGAAAGCTGCGAAGAATTTTCCGCAGACATAACAGGCAAACAAATTGACAACGAGGGGAATTTTCAAAAACCAAAACCAAAAAGCAGAAGATCACGAAAAAATCAAAACAATAGGGAAGCGAGAGACAGAAACGATGAAGAAACAAAAAGGGCAAAGTTAATGCCAATGGACACACAAACAAACGAAGCCAGCGACATACAAACAATTCAAAAGGAAATTACGGAAACGGTACAAAACGAAAAAGTGAAAGAAGGCCAATACATGCAAAAAACAATAAGAAGACCACCACCAATTATGCTCAAAACAATCAGCGCATGGAACAACCTAAGAAAAGGAGTGAATTCTAGAGGCATCGACGTACAATGCAAAATATCAAGGAATAGTGCGAGACTCCAAACAGCCACCCCCGACGACTACAGAAAAATGACCGCTTACTTAAAGGAATTTACAGATATAGAATGGTATACCTATCTACTAAACGAAGACAAGGACAGAAAACTAGTCATCAAAGGACTAGCTGAAAACACCGACCCCGAAGACATCTCAAATGCACTCAAAGAAGAAGGACTCACTGTATACAGGGTGTGGCAACTACACTCTAGGACAGGAGACAGGAAACCACTACCAATCTTCATGATAACGATAGACCCCAAGGAAGAGCAGGCTTATAAAAGCCTGAGATACATATGCCACACAAAAATTACCATAGTTGAACAAAGGAGGAACAACGGGCCAGTGCAGTGCTATAGATGTCAGGGATTCCACCACGGACAAAATACTTGTAATATGGAATTACACTGCGTGAGGTGCGCAGGAGCACATAGGGCAGCAGACTGCCCCAGAAGGAGCGACGAGGCAGCGACCTGCCAAAACTGCGGAGGAGATCATCCCGCAAACTACAAAGGATGCCCCAAAAACCCTGCTCAAGTAGCAGCCAACAAGCAACAGAAGAAGACGGAAATTAACACACAAACAAAAAGCTACGCTCAAGCAACAAACAACGCACCGAAGCAACAAGAGAAAGAAACCGAATTCGTGTCAGCGTCAAAAATTAAAGAGATGATGGAAGCATTCCGACTCATCGAGGAATTCATGAAAAAATTTGGAAACAAGTAAATGGATATACAAACCCTACCAAGTAAAATAAAGATCGGCTCATGGAACACGGGAGGACTCAGAACAAACTTAAACGTCATGGGAGAAATACTGGAGGAAGAAGATTTCGACATTTTCGCACTTCAGGAAACGAAACTACCAGGAGATGAGTTTAGACTCACCTGGCCAGGCTATAACGTATACAGAACAGACATAAACAGGAACTCAGGAGGCACAGCGATCCTTGTAAAAAAGGAGCTGCGCCAGCATCAAGAAAACACACCGAACGGACTCACAACAATGGAAGCAACAAGGATTATAGTGAAGACAACCTTTGGAGACATCAGAATCGCATCGGTATACGTTAGGCCAAACACTGTGATACACGAAGAAGACGTGTTAGCAGTACTCCCAGACGACAAACAAGGCATTATTATAGGAGACCTGAATGCCAAGTCCCCCACGTGGTACTGCACAACAAGGAACGGACAAGGAAGAAACTTGGAAAGGATAACGGAACGCCATGCCGCTCTCCAAGTAATAGGACCACCCAGGCCAACACACTACCCTCCAGGAGGAGGACAACCAAATGTCTTAGACATCGCGGTGTTGCGAGACATCGTGGTGCCCTGGGACATTTGGACCACCGAAGGAGGTGACGCTCACGTGCCAGTAGTCCTCACCGTCGGAGACGGAGCAAGACAAGAAAGAAGACAAAAAAAGAGGACTGACTGGACGAAGTTCAGAAGAATAGCGGGACAACTACTAGGACCGATAGTAGAAATAAGAAGTAGAGAAGAAATAGAAGACAAAGTCCGTTCCTTGGAAGAAGCACTATCAGAAGCGATAGAAAGAAGTACCACGACAACCGCATCGGAAAAATACGGGAAATTCCAACACCTGAGCGACGATCTGAAAGACTTGATAAGGGAAAGAAACAGAGCCCTGAGGGTTGCCCGTAGAACACAGAACCAAGAAGACAAAGCAAGAGCCAGGATGCTAAAAATAGAAGTGGAAGAGAAACTGAAACAGCACAACAGTGACACATGGAACAGGAAGATAAACGACCTAGACCCACAAAAACCAGGACTTTGGAAAATCGCAAAACTTCTAAGAGAACCAAACAAGATAATGCCTCCCCTGCATGGAACAAACGGCATGGCATACGAAGAAGAGGAAAAGGCGGAACTACTTAAAAACAATTTGGAACTACAATTTATGCTTAACGAACACCCAGATGAGGATATGGACTTCTCTGACAGAGTAGAAGAAACAGTAGAAGAACTCACAGAACACCAGGAAGAGGACCAGGACCTACTTGGATATTCGACACCAAAAGAAGTAAAGGAAATACTGCGATTTATGTCAGCAAGAAAGGCACCAGGAATAGACGGAATCACCAACAGGGCTCTGAAAAACATGCCGATTAAAGGAGTAATGCACCTCAATAATATAATAAACGCGATGCTAAGGATGAAGTACTTCCCACTAAGGTGGAAAAAAGCCGAAGTAATCATGATAAAGAAAATGGGAAAATGTCCGTCTTTCCCACAAAATTACCGCCCAATAAGCTTATTACCGTCAATGAGCAAAATAGCCGAAAGAGTCATTCTACGGATTCTTAAGACTCAAACAAGAGAATTAAACGTATTACCAGAGGAGCAGTTCGGATTCAGAGAAGAACATAGTACCGAACAACAAATCCTGAGATTGGTAGAATACACCACTCAGGGTTTCAACCAGAAAGAATCCACAGGAGCAATATTCTTAGATATCAGTAAGGCCTTCGATAGAGTTTGGCATGAAGGATTGATATATAAAATGAATGAACTGGGGTATACCAAGCCCCTTTTAAGACTCCTTTACAGCTACCTCCGTGAGAGGAAATTCCACGTGAAAGTAGGACAGGCCAAGTCAGAAGACGGACAAATGGAAGCAGGAGTACCACAGGGAGCGATACTGTCTCCCCAACTATACACTATATACACAGCAGACATACCGAAGACGGAAAACACAATGATGGCAATGTACGCGGACGACACAGCAATAGCGACAAGATGTAGGAAACCGAAAAACATCACGAGAAGACTGCAAGCAGCAACAAACGCTATAGAGGAATGGTGCATCACATGGAAAATCCAAATCAACGGAGAAAAAACCCAAGCGGTTTTTTTCAAGAAAAGAAGACACAGTCCCGAAGAAAACATCGAAATTGACGGAGAAGAAGTCCCCTGGACGGACAAGGCCAAGTATCTAGGAGTGATACTAGACAGGGGATTGACATTCAATGATCACATTAACGCGGTGGTAGCTAAAACTAAACAGGCAAGGGCGAGGTTAAGCGGATTACTCGGCAGAAGAAGTAAACTGGATTTGAAGACAAAACTACGATTCATAAGGAGCATCATAATACCGATATTAACATACGCGTCTGTTGCATGGGGACATACGAGCGAAACAAACAGGAAAAAACTACAAGCACAACAAAACATCTCGATCAGGCAAGCTCTGGACGCTCCCTGGTACGTGAGAAACGAAGACATATACAAAGACTTGAAACCGCAGAAGGTACTCGAGATAATGGACGCAAGAGCCAGAAAGCTATTTGAAGAGCTTAGATCTCATCCGAACACAGAGCTAAGAGACCTGACGAGATACACAGCAGAAGACTACAGAAGACACAAGAGACCTGGGAAACAACTTGAAGACCGCCCATAGGAAGCAAAACAATAAGAAAAACCCCACCAAAAAAACAATACAAAAACACAAAAACCATGCAAGTGGGTGCGCGTGGACACACGCGCACACACGAGCATACCAAAAAAAAATAAAAAAATTAACAAAAACCGTGTGTGCGGGTGAGCAAGGCTTGTCCTACAGGGGCAAGCACTGTTTATCTGCACACGCACCAAAAAAAAAATTTTAAAAAATAAAATAAACCAAAAAAAAACCAAAAAACACAAAAAACACCGGGGTGGACAAGAAAGAAAACTGCGAAGAGGAACCCCCCAATACGGGGTCCCTGCTCTTCTGACATGACAGAAGCTCGGGGACCCCTGAGGGGTCAGCTCTAGAGAAACAGGAAGGACCACTCATGCTAAGGCCAGTTTCACCAAGGCGGGTGGAACAGACTTTGACATGAGGCAGCGAAAGCACACACACACAATCGAACCGACATAACGACAGTATGAGGGACAAGGGAATATAGCCACCAGAGCTACCCCTTACTAAGAGAAGACATCCCTGGCGCCCCCCATAGAATAAAGGGGGGAAAGGGATACGCGATCGCGAGAACGAGTGAGGTCCTGTCGGAAGTGACAGGGGGTGGATGGAAGGTTCTACTTAGCATCGACCCTTGGGCGTAAAGCTTAAGGGTAGATGCTTTGTGGGACGGGCTTTCTCACGCGCAAGTGTGTGTGTGTGTGTGTGTGAAAAACTAAGTTAGTAGTTGAGGAGTTGAGTGATCGACGAGCAGCGGAGCGAGGTAGACGTGTTTACGGAGCTCCACAGTGAATCGATACGATAGGCGTGTGGAACGAAAGTTCGAAGACGGGAGTGACGGAAAGTGTTCGAGTAGCGTAAAAGTGAAAGAAAACCGGTACGAGAAAAGGTACATGCTTTTTTCAAAGCATACCAATTCGAGTGCGGGATAGTGAAGTGAAGTGAAGTGCGTACAGGATTACAAAGGAAGATCTACCAGAATTTATAAGGTAAGAAATTTTTACTATTTAGATAGGTCAGTGGAACTAGTGATAGGATGGAGCCGGAAGGCTCCAGAGTGATCAGGGAAAAACCCTACGACAGAGGGACTTCCAAAGAGAGGAAAAAAATCCAAGTCAAACTGGAGGAGGAAAATGCAACCCTTAAGAAAAAAATCGAAGGAATGGAACAGCAATTTATGGCACAAATGGCACAAATGACACAACAGATAGAACAAATGAAACAAGACTATGAAGAAAAGGTAACAAGTCTAACGAAAGAAATAACAGATCTAAAGAAATCTAAGACTACTAAAAACACCGAAAAAACCAAAGAAACGGAGTTACCGAAGGACAACAACGGGCAGACAGAGAGTGACTTTGACGCGGACGAAAGCTGCGAAGAGTTTTCCGCAGATATAACAGGCAAACAAATTGACAACGAGGGAAATTTTCAAAAAAAAATCGGCAGAAGATCACGAAAAAATCAAAACAAAAGAGAAGCGAGAGACAGAAACGAAGAAGAAACAAAAATGGCAAAGTTAATGGCAATGGACACACAAACAAACGAAACCAGCGACATACAATCAATACAAAAGGAAATTACGGAAACGGTACAAAACGAAAAAGTGAAAGAAGGCCAATACATGCAAAAAACAATAAGAAGACCACCACCAATTATGCTCAAAACAATCAGCGCATGGAACAACCTAAGAAAAGGAGTGAATTCTAGAGGCATCGACGTACAATGCAAAATATCAAGGAATAGTGCGAGACTCCAAACAGCCACCCCCGACGACTACAGAAAAATGACCGCTTACTTAAAGGAATTTACAGATATAGAATGGTATACCTATCTACTGAACGAAGACAAGGACAGAAAACTAGTCATCAAAGGACTAGCTGAAAACACCGACCCCGAAGACATCTCAAATGCACTCAAAGAAGAAGGACTCACTGTATACAGGGTGTGGCAACTACACTCTAGGACAGGAGACAGGAAACCACTACCAATCTTCATGATAACGATAGACCCCAAGGAAGAGCAGGCTTATAAAAGCCTGAGATACATATGCCACACAAAAATTACTATAGTTGAACAAAGGAGGAACAACGGGCCAGTGCAGTGCTATAGATGTCAGGGATTCCACCACGGACAAAATACTTGTAATATGGAATTACACTGCGTGAGGTGCGCAGGAGCACATAGGGCAGCAGACTGCCCCAGAAGGAGCGACGAGGCAGCGACCTGCCAAAACTGCGGAGGAGATCATCCCGCAAACTACAGAGGATGCCCCAAAAACCCTGCTCAAGTAGCAGCCAACAAGCAACAGAAGAAGACGGAAATTAACACACAAACAAAAAGCTACGCTCAAGCAACAAACAACGCACCGAAGCAACAGGAGAAAGAAACCGAATTCGTGTCAGCGTCAAAAATTAAAGAGATGATGGAAGCATTCCGACTCATCGAGGAATTCATGAAAAAATTTGGAAACAAGTAAATGGATATACAAACCCTACCAAGTAAAATAAAGATCGGCTCATGGAACACGGGAGGACTCAGAACAAACTTGAACGTCATGGGAGAAATACTGGAGGAAGAAGATTTCGACATTTTCGCACTTCAGGAAACGAAACTACCAGGAGATGAGTTTAGACTCACCTGGCCAGGCTATAACGTATACAGAACAGACATAAACAGGAACTCAGGAGGCACAGCGATCCTTGTGAAAAAGGAGCTGCGCCAGCATCAAGAAAACACACCGGACGGACTCACAACAATGGAAGCAACAAGGATTATAGTGAAGACAACCTTTGGAGACATCAGAATCGCATCGGTATACGTTAGGCCAAACACTGTGATACACGAAGAAGACGTGTTAGCAGTACTCCCAGACGACAAACAAGGCATTATTATAGGAGACCTGAATGCCAAGTCCCCCACGTGGTACTGCACAACAAGGAACGGACAAGGAAGAAACTTGGAAAGGATAACGGAACGCCATGCCGCTCTCCAAGTAATAGGACCACCCAGGCCAACACACTACCCTCCAGGAGGAGGACAACCAAATGTCTTAGACATCGCGGTGTTGCGAGACATCGTGGTGCCCTGGGACATTTGGACCACCGAAGGAGGTGACGCTCACGTGCCAGTAGTCCTCACCGTCGGAGACGGAGCAAGACAAGGAAGAAGACAAAAAAAGAGGACTGACTGGACGAAGTTCAGAAGAATAGCGGGACAACTACTAGGACCGATAGTAGAAATAAGAAGTAGAGAAGAAATAGAAGACAAAGTCCGTTCCTTGGAAGAAGCACTATCAGAAGCGATAGAAAGAAGTACCACGACAACCGCATCGGAAAAATACGGGAAATTCCAACACCTGAGCGACGATCTGAAAGACTTGATAAGGGAAAGAAACAGAGCCCTGAGGGTTGCCCGTAGAACACAGAACCAAGAAGACAAAGCAAGAGCCAGGATGCTAAAAATAGAAGTGGAAGAGAAACTGAAACAGCACAACAGTGACACATGGAACAGGAAGATAAACGACCTAGACCCACAAAAACCAGGACTTTGGAAAATCGCAAAACTTCTAAGAGAACCAAACAAGATAATGCCTCCCCTGCATGGAACAAACGGCATGGCATACGAAGAAGAGGAAAAGGCGGAACTACTTAAAAACAATTTGGAACTACAATTTATGCTTAACGAACACCCAGATGAGGATATGGACTTCTCTGACAGAGTAGAAGAAACAGTAGAAGAACTCACAGAACACCAGGAAGAGGACCAGGACCTACTTGGATATTCGACACCAAAAGAAGTAAAGGAAATACTGCGATTTATGTCAGCAAGAAAGGCACCAGGAATAGACGGAATCACCAACAGGGCTCTGAAAAACATGCCGATTAAAGGAGTAATGCACCTCAATAATATAATAAACGCGATGCTAAGGATGAAGTACTTCCCACTAAGGTGGAAAAAAGCCGAAGTAATCATGATAAAGAAAATGGGAAAATGTCCGTCTTTCCCACAAAATTACCGCCCAATAAGCTTATTACCGTCAATGAGCAAAATAGCCGAAAGAGTCATTCTACGGATTCTTAAGACTCAAACAAGAGAATTAAACGTATTACCAGAGGAGCAGTTCGGATTCAGAGAAGAACATAGTACCGAACAACAAATCCTGAGATTGGTAGAATACACCACTCAGGGTTTCAACCAGAAAGAATCCACAGGAGCAATATTCTTAGATATCAGTAAGGCCTTCGATAGAGTTTGGCATGAAGGATTGATATATAAAATGAATGAACTGGGGTATACCAAGCCCCTTTTAAGACTCCTTTACAGCTACCTCCGTGAGAGGAAATTCCACGTGAAAGTAGGACAGGCCAAGTCAGAAGACGGACAAATGGAAGCAGGAGTACCACAGGGAGCGATACTGTCTCCCCAACTATACACTATATACACAGCAGACATACCGAAGACGGAAAACACAATGATGGCAATGTACGCGGACGACACAGCAATAGCGACAAGATGTAGGAAACCGAAAAACATCACGAGAAGACTGCAAGCAGCAACAAACGCTATAGAGGAATGGTGCATCACATGGAAAATCCAAATCAACGGAGAAAAAACCCAAGCGGTTTTTTTCAAGAAAAGAAGACACAGTCCCGAAGAAAACATCGAAATTGACGGAGAAGAAGTCCCCTGGACGGACAAGGCCAAGTATCTAGGAGTGATACTAGACAGGGGATTGACATTCAATGATCACATTAACGCGGTGGTAGCTAAAACTAAACAGGCAAGGGCGAGGTTAAGCGGATTACTCGGCAGAAGAAGTAAACTGGATTTGAAGACAAAACTACGATTCATAAGGAGCATCATAATACCGATATTAACATACGCGTCTGTTGCATGGGGACATACGAGCGAAACAAACAGGAAAAAACTACAAGCACAACAAAACATCTCGATCAGGCAAGCTCTGGACGCTCCCTGGTACGTGAGAAACGAAGACATATACAAAGACTTGAAACCGCAGAAGGTACTCGAGATAATGGACGCAAGAGCCAGAAAGCTATTTGAAGAGCTTAGATCTCATCCGAACACAGAGCTAAGAGACCTGACGAGATACACAGCAGAAGACTACAGAAGACACAAGAGACCTGGGAAACAACTTGAAGACCGCCCATAGGAAGCAAAACAATAAGAAAAACCCCACCAAAAAAACAATACAAAAACACAAAAACCATGCAAGTGGGTGCGCGTGGACACACGCGCACTCACGAGCATACCAAAAAAAAATAAAAAAATTAACAAAAACCGTGTGTGCGGGTAAGCAAGGCTTGTCCTACAGGGGCAAGCACTGTTTATCTGCGCACGCACCAAAAAAATTTTAAAAAATAAAATAAACCAAAAAAAAAACCAAAAAACACAAAAAACACCGGGGTGGACAAGAAAGAAAACTGCGAAGAGGAACCCCCCAATACGGGGTCCCTGCTCTTCTGACATGACAGAAGCTCGGGGACCCCTGAGGGGTCAGCTCTAGAGAAACAGGAAGGACCACTCATGCTAAGGCCAGTTTCACCAAGGCGGGTGGAACAGACTTTGACATGAGGCAGCGAAAGCACACACACACAATCGAACCGACATAACGACAGTATGAGGGACAAGGGAATATAGCCACCAGAGCTACCCCTTACTAAGAGAAGACATCCTTGGCGCCCCCCATAGAATAAAGGGGGGAAAGGGATACGCGATCGCGAGAACGAGTGAGGTCCTGTCGGAAGTGACAGGGGGTGGATGGAAGGTTCTACTTAGCATCGACCCTTGGGCGTAAAGCTTAAGGGTAGATGCTTTGTGGGACGGGCTTTCTCACGCGCAAGTGTGTGTGTGTGTGAAAAACTAGTTAGTCAGTCAGTTTTAGCTGGTGTTAGATTGTTTTTCACACGATACGACGTTACGTTATTTTAGTGTATTTCAATAAGTAAAATGCCACCAAAAGCAAGCGGAAAAGCCGCTAAAAAGGCTGGTAAAGCACAAAAAAATATCTCAAAAGCCGACAAAAAAAAGAAAAGGAGGAGGAAGGAGAGTTATGCCATCTATATTTACAAGGTATTGAAACAAGTTCATCCTGACACCGGTATTTCCAGCAAAGCCATGAGTATAATGAACAGTTTTGTCAATGACATTTTCGAGCGTATTGCTGCTGAAGCATCAAGATTGGCTCATTACAATAAACGTTCTACAATTACCAGTAGAGAAATTCAAACTGCAGTAAGATTATTGCTTCCAGGTGAATTAGCGAAACACGCAGTTAGTGAGGGCACTAAAGCCGTCACCAAATACACTAGTTCCAAATAATTTCGTTCAATAATGTTTCTTTATTTTATTTTAACAACCATTAACAAACGGTTCTTTTCAGAACCACAATATTATATTCTATATTTATGAAAAGAAAAAAACAAACAACTGCCAAATTCTATATTATATTGCTGTGGTATCTAAAATGAGCAGCAAACAACCTCTGTATAACGTACATTTATCTATAGTCTATACCATTTATGGTAAATAGTTTAAGATATTTCACATTAAAAGAATTTTATAAATAAAATTAATGATAAGGAAGCTGGAGATGAAAAAGAAAGTGATTTCTTAGAACTTCTATGTATGTATGTTCAATTTAATAAAATTTGAAGAAAAAACTTGAATTGATAATTCTTACAAAATTAATATTAAATCTTAGTAGTATTAAATTTAGTTTTAAAATATTTATTATCCGTGGTGGTTAGGTACATTCATTGTAATTTGAATTGTGTAGTTCTAAGCAAGGTTGTGTTTGACGTGTGTCAATATTATTGATAGATAGTTCTGAGAAATTACTTTCTGATATATAACTTTTGGTTATATAGTAGTCCATCGACACATTAATTTGAAAATTTTAAACGCGCCAATTCGCTTCGTTAAAAAGGTAGACAGAAAGCAAGTCGATTTCATGCTATTCATCTGGAGTATCTCCACATACGGATATCTTCTGTCTGTACCTACAGGAGTACAGTTGATTACAACCATCGAAAAATGTAAGCCCATCGACACATTAATTAGAGAATTTTAAACGCGCCAATTCGCTTCGTTAAAAAGGTAGACAGAAAGCAAGTCGATTTCATGCTATTCATCTGGAGTATCTCCACATACGGATATCTTCTGTCTGTACCTACAGGAGTACAGTTGATTACAACCATCGAAAAATGTAAGCCCATCGACACATTAATTAGAGAATTTTAAACGCGCCAATTCTCTTCGTTAAAAAGGTAGGCAGAAAGCAAGTCGATTTCATGCTATTTATCTTGCTTTCTTCACACCTTTTTACGAAGCGAATTGGCGCGATTAAGAATCTCAAATTAATGTGTCGCTTGGCTTACATTTTTCGATGGTTGGAATCAACTGTACTCCTGTATGTGGAGAGTATATTATTTCTTCGTACAACTAACCTAGCCTATGAGGCGAAGTTGGATCTTGGGTCTTCGGCCCAATATACCGCACCGACCCGGTGCTCAGACACATCTTTGTCGAAGCGAATGGGCGCGTTTAAAATTCTCAAATTAATGTGTCGCTTGGCTTACATTTTTCGACGGTTGGAATCAACTGTACTCCTGTATGTAGGTACAGAAGATATCCGTATGTGGAGAGTATATTATTTCTTCGCACAACTAACCTAGCCTATGAGGCGCAGTTGTATCTTGGGTCTTCGGCCTAATATACCGCACCGACCCGGTGCTCAGACACATCTTTGTCGAAGCGAATGGGCGCGTTTAAAATTCTCAAATTAACGTGTCGCTTGGCTTACATTTTTCGATGGTTGGAATCAACTGTACTCCTGTAGGTAGGTACAGAAGATATCCGTATGTGGAGATACTTCAGATGAATAGCATGGAATCGACATGCTTTCTGTCTACCTTTTCTGCGAAGCGAAATGGCGCGTTAAAAATTTTCAAATTAATGTGTCGATGGGCTTTCATTTTTCGATGGTTGGAATCAAACGTACTCCTGCACTCCTTCACAGAAGTATCACTGGATTTTAGAAAATGAATTTTCTCAATTTTTTCTTACTTCTGCGTATTTGTCCGCGGCTTTCTTATATTTTTTAACTAGATGTTGTTTAGTTCAAGGTGGAGAGCGAGTATATTATTTCTTCGTACAACTAACCTTGCCTATGGGGGATGTGGCAGGATCTTGGGTCTTCGTCCCAATATACCGCACCGAGCCGGTGCTCAGACGCATCTTTAGTTTTGTTGTATCAGTCTAAGAATGTTATTTTGAATAGTTTGGACTGATATTTTAGTCTCTCTTTGGCCAGGATAGACTTCTTCTCCCTTATTCTTTCTGTTTTTTGTGGTGATCTAAATTTAATGTTGAAAATGTGTTCTTTACACTTTTTTTAGAAAAAAAAATAAATTTTTTGAAATCGACATAAAGTGAGTGGAGAAAGCGAGAATGGATTGGATATTTTTTCACATGTTTGATGTCAACGTTCGTTATTGGAAACAGATTCGATTGAATATAAAAACAATCCACTTACTTTTCTTACACTTTTTCAGTTTGTATAGTTAAAATTAAATTTTCATAAAAAGAGTATAGATATCGAACGGTTTTGGGAAAACGGTATATATTTCAAAAACAGAATTATAATCTTAAAAAGAAAGTTTTATTTTAAATTTAATGTTGGAAAATGTGTTCGTTACACTTTTTTCAGGGAAAAAAAAATTTTTTTGAAATCGAGAAGGGATTGGATATTTTTTCACATGTTTGATGTCAACGTTCGTTATTGGAAACAGATTCGATTGAATATAAAAACAAACCACTTACTTTCCTTACACTTTTTCAGTTTGTATAGTTAAAATTAAATTTTCATAAAAAGAGTATAGATATCGAACGGTTTTGGGAAAACGGTATTTATTTCAAAAACAGAATTATAATCTTACAAAGAAAGTTTTATTTTAAATTTAATGTTGAAAATGTGTTCGTTACACTTTTTTTAGAAAAAAAAATAAATTTTTTGAAATCGACATAAAGTGAGTGGAGAAAGCGAGAATGGATTGGATATTTTTTCACATGTTTGATGTCAACGTTCGTTATTGGAAACAGATTCGATTGAATATAAAAACAATCCACTTACTTTTCTTACACTTTTTCAGTTTGTACCTAAAGTTAAAATTAAATTTTCATAAAAAGAGTATAGATATCGAACGGTTTTGCGAAAACGGTATATATTTCAAAAACAGAATTATAATCTTAAAAATAAAGTTTTATTTTAAATTTAATGTTGGAAAATGTGTTCGTTACACTTTTTTCAGGGAAAAAAAAATTTTTTTGAAATCGAGAAGGGATTGGATATTTTTTCACATGTTTGATGTCAACGTTCGTTATTGGAAACAGATTCGATTGAATATAAAAACAATCCACTTACTTTCGTTACACTCTTTCAGTTTTTATAGTTAAAATAAAATTTTCATAAAAAGAGTATAGATATCGAACGGTTTTGGGAAAACGGTATATATTTCAAAAACAGAATTATAATCTTAAAAAGAAAGTTTTATTTTAAATTTAATGTTGAAAATGTGTTCGTTACACTTTTTTTAGGAAAAAAAAAAATTTTTTTGAAATCGAGAAGGGATTGGATATTTTTTCACATGTTTGATGTCAACGTTCGTTATTGGAAACAGATTCGATTGAATATAAAAACAATCCACTTACTTTCCTTACACTTTTTCAGTTTGTACCTATAGTTAAAATAAAATCTTCATAAAAAGAGTATAGATATCGAACGGTTTTGGGAAAACGTTATATATTTCAAAAACAGAATTATAATCTTAAAAAGAAAGATTTATTTTAAATTTTATGTTGAAAATGTGTTCGTTACACTTTTCTTAGGAAAAAAAAAGGAATTTTTTGAAATCGAGAAGGGATTGGATATTTTTTCACATGTTTGATGTCAATGTTCGTTATTGGAAACAGATTCGATTGAATATAAAAACAATCCACTTACTTTCGTTACACTTTTTCAGTTTTTATAGTAAAATAAAATTTTCATAAAAATAGTATAGATATCGAACGGTTTTGGGAAAACGGTATATATTTCAAAAACAGAATTATAATCTTCAAAAGAAAGTTTTATTTTAAATTTAATGTTGAAAATGTGTTCGTTACACTTTTTTTAGGAAAAAAAAAATTTTTTTTGAAATCGAGAAGGGATTGGATATTTTTTCACATGTTTGATGTCAACGTTCGTTATTGGAAACAGATTCGATTGAATATAAAAACAATCCACTTACTTTCGTTACACTTTTTCAGTTTTTATAGTTAAAATAAAATTTTCATAAAAAGAGTATAGATATCGAACGGTTTTGGGAAAACGGTATATATTTCAAAAACAGAATTATATTCTTACAAAGAAAGTTTTCGTCACAATTTGTTAAAGATATGTCTGAGCACCAGCTCCGTGCGGTTATATGTGATATGAGGACGTCTCGACTGAGAGAGTGCAATATTCATATATTCATAACTCTCATGTCTAAATACGTCTTTTATTCACATAGGCATGTGGGCCAGTACGACGCCAGAACATAATCACAGATTGAAACAAAAAAATGTGTGGTCGTGTGTTTCTGGAAAGAATAAGATTTACATTTTGCAAGATATATCAGGGACGACTACAATACGTCGTCGTTTCGGTATAGAAGGCATTAAGTTTTTCCTGTTCGTAAGTCCGTTCCACAATAATTTACAGCGAGATCGCGAATTTAGCGAGCGTTATTCGTAAGCGATTCACATGCGATCAACTACAAAAAATTCTATTTGTTATACTAAATATCGTATAATGATTAGATATAACAATTACGATAACTCTCCTCTATCCGAGCGAGAATATGTTCAAAAACCGAAACGCTTCTTTCGAGATCACCATGTCGCTTTCAATCTAGCGAAGGGTCGAGAGAATGTTGAAGTTTTAAGCCGATCGGCGATATTTTGTAATATCATAAAAAATACGTATGATCACACACTAATAATAAATACTATAAGGCGTGCAATCTTACACGATCAATTGGTATAATACTATATAAGTGGTGATTCTGTCGTTTTTATTTTTGAAGTTATGAAAGTCGATTCGGTATTTACATACAAAAAAGAGAATTAAATGTGTGTATATCATAAAATTAACAAGTTTTCGTAAAGCGTGGCGTTGAAAAGTCTATCTTTTCGATAAAATACGCATCAAACACGCAAACGAAAAAGATAATATTTATGTATACGATATAGATAATACACATTTTCATGTCTTTTCTAATTATTATTATTCTAGAAATTCTAGATATAAAAAAACTAGAGGAGACTGTATATAAATGTGTGTATGAAATATCTGATATTTGTTGTCTTGTTCAACGATACTAGTATATTAGTACACAACAACAGCTCCCTGGTTGATCCTGCCAGTAGTCATATGCTTGTCTCAAAGATTAAGCCATGCATGTCTCAGTACAAGCCTAATTAAGGTGAAACCGCGAAAGGCTCATTAAATCAGTTATGGTTCCTTAGATCGTACCCACATTTACTTGGATAACTGTGGTAATTCTAGAGCTAATACATGCAAACAGAGCTCCGACCGGAGACGGAAGGAGCGCTTTTATTAGATCAAAACCAATCGGTGGCGGGCTTGCTCGTCATCGTACAACTTGGTGACTCTGAATAACTTTACGCTGATCGCACGGTCTCGCACCGGCGACGCATCTTTCAAATGTCTGCCTTATCAACTGTCGATGGTAGGTTCTGCGCCTACCATGGTTGTAACGGGTAACGGGGAATCAGGGTTCGATTCCGGAGAGGGAGCCTGAGAAACGGCTACCACATCCAAGGAAGGCAGCAGGCGCGCAAATTACCCACTCCCGGCACGGGGAGGTAGTGACGAAAAATAACGATACGGGACTCATCCGAGGCCCCGTAATCGGAATGAGTACACTCTAAACCCTTTAACGAGGATCAATTGGAGGGCAAGTCTGGTGCCAGCAGCCGCGGTAATTCCAGCTCCAATAGCGTATATTAAAGTTGTTGCGGTTAAAAAGCTCGTAGTCGAATCTGTGTCCCACGCCGCTGGTTCATCGTACGCGGTGTCAACTGGCGTGTCGTGGGACGTCCTGCCGGTGGGCTTAGCTCGCAAGGGCGGCCCAACTCAATCCCGCCGCGGTGCTCTTGACTGAGTGTCGAGGTGGGCCGGCACGTTTACTTTGAACAAATTAGAGTGCTTAAAGCAGGCCAAAATTTCGCCTGAATACTGTGTGCATGGAATAATGGAATAGGACCTCGGTTCTATTTTGTTGGTTTTCGGAACCCCGAGGTAATGATTAATAGGAACGGATGGGGGCATTCGTATTGCGACGTTAGAGGTGAAATTCTTGGATCGTCGCAAGACGGACAGAAGCGAAAGCATTTGCCAAAAACGCTTTCATTGATCAAGAACGAAAGTTAGAGGTTCGAAGGCGATCAGATACCGCCCTAGTTCTAACCATAAACGATGCCAGCTAGCGATCCGCCGACGTTCCTCCGATGACTCGGCGGGCAGCTTCCGGGAAACCAAAGCTTTTGGGTTCCGGGGGAAGTATGGTTGCAAAGCTGAAACTTAAAGGAATTGACGGAAGGGCACCACCAGGAGTGGAGCCTGCGGCTTAATTTGACTCAACACGGGAAACCTCACCAGGCCCGGACACCGGAAGGATTGACAGATTGAGAGCTCTTTCTTGATTCGGTGGGTGGTGGTGCATGGCCGTTCTTAGTTGGTGGAGCGATTTGTCTGGTTAATTCCGATAACGAACGAGACTCTAGCCTGCTAACTAGGCGTATTTCGACATCCCAAAGGCCCGTCGGTATGGAGTTTCGGCTCTTGCCGTTCGCGGTTTTTACTGTCGGCGTACAAACAATTCTTCTTAGAGGGACAGGCGGCTTCTAGCCGCACGAGATTGAGCAATAACAGGTCTGTGATGCCCTTAGATGTTCTGGGCCGCACGCGCGCTACACTGAAGGAATCAGCGTGTCCTCCCTGGCCGAGCGGCCCGGGTAACCCGCTGAACCTCCTTCGTGCTAGGGATTGGGGCTTGCAATTGTTCCCCATGAACGAGGAATTCCCAGTAAGCGCGAGTCATAAGCTCGCGTTGATTACGTCCCTGCCCTTTGTACACACCGCCCGTCGCTACTACCGATTGAATGATTTAGTGAGGTCTTCGGACTGAGCGCGGTGGCGTTTCGGCGTCGCCGATGCTTCGGAAAGATGACCAAACTTGATCATTTAGAGGAAGTAAAAGTCGTAACAAGGTTTCCGTAGGTGAACCTGCGGAAGGATCATTACAGTGTTCGTATAATACACGACAAGTCTGTATTTATTTATGGAATGTTGATCTTTTTCAATATTTTGTAATATCGAACGATTCGTGTTTTTGTTTACGATTCGAATATATATATTAATATATATATTCTGATAAAATAAAAACCACCCTCTCGTTGAAGACAAAAAATAAAACTTTTTATAACTGAAAATCTATTATCATCATACATGAATATAGATGAAGTTTTTTAAAAGTTAAAATTTTTGTACAACAAGTCTATCTGAAAGTAATAGAGCGTGTGCTGCCATGAATATTTGGATGTGGTCAGCTTTATTTGACATACACAAATAAAGTATATGACTGTATCGGGTACCTAAATGAATATAATAAATATATAATTAACTTTGTATATATCGTATTCTTTCTAGGACTAGTAATATCATATTTGTATTATTACTCCGAAGGTTTTGAAAGATTTACGCCCGACCGTCCAAATTGGTACACGCGTTACTTTTATGATGACGAAATAAATTGAAAGAGGATTTAAATTGTGCACTTTGGACAATATGCACGCCTCGTTTGTAAAACATGTGCTGTGCGTGTATATATATATAGATATATTTGTATATGTATACGATTGTCAAAGGACTATTACTCCCTTTCTAAAAATCTATTATTAAATCGCCATATTGATATTAAGAGACGTAAAGCTCTGTACGCGTATATGGGTTTTTTCCATGTGCGAATAGAACACGTCTAATTGAATGATTACCCTGAACGGTGAATCACTTGGCTCGTGGGTCGATGAAGAACGCAGCTAATTGCGCGTCAACTTGTGAACTGCAGGACACATGAACATCGACATTTCGAACGCACATTGCGGTCCTCGGATACTCGTTCCCGGACCACTCCTGGCTGAGGGTCGTATCAATTTCAAAGACTGCTCGATTTTCTCTAAATAGAGAAAATGTCGGAGCGCGTTGGATGTGATAACGCATATTATTCCTATATGCGACATCTTAAAATGCGAGAGCATTGTATTTTTTTTTTCAATAAAGAAAATACATACTTTTGTACACAACTTCACACGTATGAGCACAGTGATTATATAATAATAATATTCTGGCGTACGAATTAACTGAAAATTTGTTGATGAGAATATTTTATATAGTCTATACTACTACTCTACACGGTCGTCGTGTCCGAGAGAGAATATTATAATATATTTCGAAGACCAAGACGTCTGATCTGTGTGTCTGTGTAGTTAGTATAAAAGACACAATAAAATTTAATCCTTATCGTTAACATAACGAATTGAGTTTATAATACGTATGCGCTAAACAAAGAGTGTATATTATAGACACCGCGTGATGTAGCGTGTGAATTGAAAGTTGTATACGAATTTGATATATCACTATATCGACCTCAGAGCAGGTGAGATTACCCGCTGAATTTAAGCATATTACTAAGCGGAGGAAAAGAAACTAACTAGGATTCCCTCAGTAGCTGCGAGCGAACAGGGAAAAGCCCAGCACCGAATCCCGTGGTCGACATCGGCCACCGGGAAATGTGGTGTTAGGGAGGATCCGTTTATCCTGAGATCGTGCGGCGCGTCCAAGTCCTTCTTGAACGGGGCCACAGCCCATAGAGGGTGCCAGGCCCGTAGCGACCGTTGCCGATTGCGGGAGGATCTCTCCTCAGAGTCGGGTTGCTTGAGAGTGCAGCCCTAAGTGGGTGGTAAACTCCATCTAAGGCTAAATATGACCACGAGACCGATAGCGAACAAGTACCGTGAGGGAGAGTTGAAAAGCACTTTGAAGAGAGAGTTCAAGAGTACGTGAAACCGTTCAGGGGTAAACCTGAGAAACCCGAAAGGTCGAAAGAGGAAATTCATTCGCGTTTCGATCGCTGAAGATGGATGTTTGTATGACGGAAGATGCGTTTCGGCGTATGAGTCCGCATCTCATGTTCATCGAGTCGGTATCGAACGCGTGCACTTTTCCTCTAGTAGGACGTCGTGATCCGTTGGGTGTCTGTCTAAGACTCGGGGTGGAGACCACGTGATTTTTTGATTATGTGGACCCTCGATGTTCCGACAGACTCGCTCGACGGTATAAATATGGCGCGAGGCCGCTACTTAAGTTAGCGTTCGGCCCGTAGCAAGCACGTTCCGTGTTTGATGGCGATCGGACCTAGTGCCGATTCTGTCCCGGAACGACTGTTGGTTACGGTGTTCTCGAACAGACCTCGTTTGAAACGCCGATCAACGACGCTATAGATTTGGGTACTTTCAGGACCCGTCTTGAAACACGGACCAAGGAGTCTAGCATGTGCGCGAGTCATTGGGATATAACTAAACCTAAAGGCGTAATGAAAGTAAAGGTTTACCTTGCGTAGACCGAGGGAGGATGAGCGATTTGCCCTTAAAAGTGATCGTTTCGCACTCCCGGGGCGTCTCGTTCTCATTACGAGAAGAGGCGCACCAAGAGCGTACACGCTGGGACCCGAAAGATGGTGAACTATGCCTGGTCAGGACGAAGTCAGGGGAAACCCTGATGGAGGTCCGTAGCGATTCTGACGTGCAAATCGATCGTCGGAACTGGGTATAGGGGCGAAAGACTAATCGAACCATCTAGTAGCTGGTTCCCTCCGAAGTTTCCCTCAGGATAGCTGGCGCTCGTTGCGTACGAGTTTCATCCGGTAAAGCGAATGATTAGAGGCATTGGGGTCGAAACGACCTCAACCTATTCTCAAACTTTAAATGGGTGAGATCTCCGGCTTGCTCGAACTTATGAAGCCGCGAGACTCGAATCAGAGTGCCAAGTGGGCCATTTTTGGTAAGCAGAACTGGCGCTGTGGGATGAACCAAACGTCGAGTTAAAGCGCCAAAATCGACGCTTATGGGATACCATGAAAGGCGTTGGTAACTTAAGACAGCAGGACGGTGGCCATGGAAGTCGGAATCCGCCAAGGAGTGTGTAACAACTCACCTGCCGAAGTTACTAGCCCTGAAAATGGATGGCGCTGAAGCGTCGTGCTTATACTCGACCGTCAGTGGCATGTGCGGTTCGCGTCGTCGTTTTACGGCGACGCGACCATGAAGCTCTGACGAGTAGGAGGGTCGCGGCGGTGTGCGCAGAAGGGCTGGCCGTGAGGCCGTCTGGAGCCGCCGTCGGTGCAGATCTTGGTGGTAGTAGCAAATACTCCAGCGAGGCCCTGGAGGACTGACGTGGAGAAGGGTTTCGTGTGAACAGCCGTTGCACACGAGTCAGTCGATCCTAAGCCCTAGGCGAAAGCCGATGTTGATGTGGTGTAGCTTTATTTACGTACAACACGTAAAAAGTTTGTACACACCCATCGGGCGAAAGGGAATCCGGTTCCTATTCCGGAACCCGGCAGCGGAACCGTCAAAAAGTCGGGCCCTCGCAAGAGAGTTCGTCGGGGTAACCCAAAAGGACCTGGAGACGCCGTCGGGAGATCCGGGAAGAGTTTTCTTTTCTGCATAAGCGTTCGAGTTCCATGGAATCCTCTAGCAGGGAGATATGGTTTGGAACGCGAAGAGCACCGCAGTTGCAGCGGTGTCCGGATCTTCCCCTCGGACCTTGAAAATCCAGGAGAGGGCCACGTGGAGGCTCGCGCCGGTTCGTACCCATATCCGCAGCAGGTCTCCAAGGTGAAGAGCCTCTAGTCGATAGAATAATGTAGGTAAGGGAAGTCGGCAAATTGGATCCGTAACTTCGGGATAAGGATTGGCTCTGAGGATCGGGGCGTGTCGGGCTTGGCGAGGAAGTGGGTCACGGCTGACGTGCCGGGCCTGGGCGAGGTGAAGTGGTTGGATCCTCTCCTTCGGGAGTTGGTGATAATTATGGATCCGAGTTCGGTCCCGTGCCTTGGCCTCCCGCGGAACCGTCTTGCTGCGAGGCTCCAAATCACCTTCACGGGTGCTTGGATGTCCTCTTCGGCCGCCATTCAACGGTCAGCTCAGAACTGGCACGGACTAGGGGAATCCGACTGTCTAATTAAAACAAAGCATTGCGATGGCCCCAACGGGTGTTGACTCAATGTGATTTCTGCCCAGTGCTCTGAATGTCAAAGTGAAGAAATTCAAGCAAGCGCGGGTAAACGGCGGGAGTAACTATGACTCTCTTTCCGCCGTTATGGACTCTCTTTCTGCCGTTATGGAAAGCAGACGTGTTTGTCTCGCGCTGAAGGCATTTTAAGGGTTTTTAAAACAACCCTGACGCGAACGCGCGCGGTTATATCAAAAAACTAAACCGTGAATGCCAGTGATTCAGTGGAAGTGGAGGTGACTCGATGCGACTGCTAATAAGGGTGAGAAACACATTTCTAAGGGTAAAACAACATCTTAACCTATAATACCACGTGTATCGGATGATTTTAAGGTTAAAATTGGGGCTCCGCAACTACCAGCTAGGGCTAAAGGGGCCATTCCATCAAGCAACAACGTATCGGGCCCCTAAATGATATATATCACCTGGAAAAACCCCTAAATAGTGCCCCTAAAAGGTGCGAAACAGCGATCGTGGTATTAGGAGCATAGATACTGTAGGAGGTTAACCGACACTCCAGCAAGTCGGCGTGACCACACCCATTGGCTCCTAGCCCCGCCCACTGGGTGGAGTAAACATATCCGAGGTACCACCCCTGGGCGTGGTCAACATCAAGCCACGCCCATTTTCGGATAAGCCACGCCTCCTAGCCCTCCCCCAAAAGTTTATCACCTAGCCCACCGTTGAAATCTCCGACATTCTGAAAGGTTTCTCACCTAACCTAGCATTGAAATCTCCAACATTTATCAGCATATCTCTTGAACCATTGCAGATATTTTATTGAAACAACTTACACTGTACTCGTAATTCCACTGCCCATCCATCATGGCAGATGGGAAATCTCCACCACCTATCACTGAACCAGTACGAACAACAACAGCTCCAAATAACATCATCAGGAGAACGTCGCTACAACATATGCGAAAGATGACCTCTTTGACAAAGGGTGGTTCTACTAACCACCCATTGCAGGGCCCACCGACATCGGGTCCATGCTCGTCTAGTGGAAGAATGTCGCTTCCACCTGGCATAGTGAGCAGCAAAGCGACACCGCCCGGCAAAACACCAGCCGTGGCTTCAACAGGACAGGGGAAATGTAAAACCAAACCTCAAATAGTCGCCTCCAGTTATACGGATGGCGCTACCCCTGCAAACGAGTCCACAACGGGCTCGCCGACCATCGAACTCAAATGCCCCTTATGTCAACGTCAATACCAGACTAAATCTGGGCTGGCCAAACATTCGAAAACGTGCGGAGTGAGCGACAGAAAGTCCTGCTTATACTGCTCTGAGTCATTCGACTCTTTCAGAGCAGTACGCACGCACGAAGAGCGCTCGCACCCGGCCAAGACGGCAGGCGCATCCCAGGCCGGGAAATCCGAGACAGAGGTGTTGAGAGACATGGCTGTGATCGAGGCCAAACTACCTCCAAACAGCCAGGTACTCAACATACTGTCAAAGGCTACCGGCCTGACTAAACACCAGGTGCGTCACCGACGCGAGAAGCAGGGCTATAAAGACCTACTGAAACTTCAAATCAACAAAAACAAGAAGTCTAGGTCCTCCGCACTGTTACATGAGCCTCAAACAACATCGGTCAGCCCAGCCACCAAGACGATTGTAAATAATAATGGCTCTCCTCCAGCGCAGCAAGACAAGTCACAACCATCAGCGGACAACAACTCAACAACGCCAACATCAAGACCAGCATTGGCCCCACAAAATGTGCGCGAAACACCAACATTGTCAAGGGCAAGCAAGCGGGCCCGCGAGGATGATTCTCCATCAGAGGACCCCTCCATCATCATGGCCGCAAAGAGACTGCCACCACTACCTCTACAAAAACGTCGACTAGAGCCCTCTAACGAGGCACCTAACATCACTGCCTCGACGAGCAGTAGCTCGTATCTCGCTCCTGTCAACAGTCAGCTCCACGATTACTTAACACAACATATGCTGGAGCTGACCGACACTGACAGGAGAAATGGCCTAGTCGACTTAATCCGAACTGGGCTCTCCAGTTGCGACGAGGATCTCGAATCCAACCTCGAGAGGTGGATCCTCGGAAACATCCAGGTAAAGGGTAAAGGGAGTAGTAGGGTAGTGGAAGCTGGCGAAACGAACGCATCTGTCAAATCCCGGCCAAACAAACACCATAAAAATTACGGCCAGAGAGATTCCGGGAGTAATAGGAGGGCTGCTATATTCAAAAAAACGCAGGACCTTTACTCTCGCAATCGCTCTGGCCTTGCAGACAAAATTTTATCTGGCCGGTCATTAGACGAGACCGATGTGCTTCCTACGCTAGCCCAGGTGGAAGACCTCTTTGGGGCCCTGCTGAGCGAGGAATCTCCTCGAGATGATGAGAGTGTCGTACTCTCGGGCACACCTGCTTGTCCAACATACGCACCTTTCTCCGCTGAGGAGGTGA